>VMDO01008574.1:0-41552 GCA_007922755.1 Pedetes capensis
ACAATTTGAGAGGATTAAAAACCTTCAAGAGGGAACATGTGAAGCTTCAGTGGGAAGAATGAGAAAATTTTAATTCAGCTGAATTCAGGACACCATATTTTTTGTCAGCCGCCGCCGCCGCCTTCTTCTTCTTCTTCTTCTTCTTCTTCTTCTTCTTCTTCTTCTTCTTCTTCTTCTTCTTCTTCTTCTTCTTCTTCTGGTTGTTGTTATTATTTGTAGTACTGAAGAATTGAACCCAGGGCCTCACACATGCTAGGAAAGAGCTCCATTACTAAGCAACACTCCAATCCCTTCATAATTTTTTTTTTTTTTTTTTTTTTTTATTGTGAGACAAGGTCTTGCTAAGTTACATAGGCTGCCTCTGGTCCCGAGTTCTTGATCCTCCCACCTCAGCCTCCCGAGTCGGCCATGGCATCTGGCTTTGGCCAGTCTTTTTATCCAAGGCACTAGGCTAAGCATGAAGGTACACTGATAGAAACAGATGCTACCTCCTAGAACCTACTGGATCTTGTTTGAGAATCTGCAGTTACATCATTAAAGTGCACCTTGTTTCTGACTTCTATGTTCTCCAAACAGAAATTTAGTGGGCCCTGCCTTTGTGATGGAGAAGGAAAAGTATTTCATTGTTCTTTTTCACTGAGTTTTTGAAAAAGTCTATCTTGCTATTCATAGGGTTCTCAATGGCAGATTGTTTCAGGAGTGGGTTGCTAGGTCCTTCTCCCTAGCCTGCAGCACATGGTATTTCCAGGTGGTCTCCCATCCAAGGACTAAACAGGCTGACCCTGCTTAGCTTCTGAGATCAAGCGGGATTGGATGCTAGGGTGCTATGGCTGCAGACACATCTTTTGATAGAAACTTTTTTTAAAGGTATACTATAACAAAGAAAGGAAGTTAGGTAAATTTTGGAAATGAAGGAAAAGGGAGGTAAAAAGCATATAAGGAGTATGAAGAAGGAAAACTTTAAAAATGCATAAATGTATGAAAGGGAGCTGGGTTTAGCTCAGTTAGGAGAGTGCTGCTCTGTACTCTCTGAGACCCTGGGTTTGATCCCTAGCACTGCAAAAGCGGGAGTAGGATGTGCCAATCCATTCCTGAAACAATATGGAAATGAGCCATTGAAAACTCTATGAATAGAAGAGAAGCACTGACATAGTGCTGGGGATAGCATACTGCTGGGGATGGCACAGTGTTTGGGAGTGTTTCATTCTGTTGTACAGAGGGTCTCTATGAGTTGGATCCAACTTGAGGGCACCTAACAACAACAACATATGTATGAAAGGGAAGGGAGGCAGAGAAGTGAGGAATGAGGAGTGAAAAGTAGCTGAGGCCTGGAGTGACCAGAGAAAGGCCTGACGTTCCCCTCCCACTGGTCGCATTCAGGCAAAGGCTGGAGGAGCTCAGCTGCAGCAGACAGGGCTTCTCCATAGGAGGCTTGTGTTGTAGGGACAGGAGGCTGAGGAAGGAAGTTAGAGCAGAGTGAGATGACAGAAAGAGGAGTGATAAGACATATTTGCCTTCTGGATCTTAATTGCTTTCATATAAATTGAAACAAAATGAGAAGTGTAATGGAGTGGAAGGGAGATAAGCTTCACATTAAAAGATTGCTAGGGGAGAGGATTGCTTATAAAAATGGCAGAAAAATCAAAATCTGGCTCTAGATAAGATATGAAATAACAAAGAATAAAGTGACCAAGATTTGAAAAAATCCAATCATAAAAGCAAATTAGTTCATTCTAAGTACTTAGAGTTAAATTTTGAATGATTAGCTTGGACTTAACAGCATATGGTAAGGATGAAAGATAATTTAGTAAAAACCATTATCATTCACAAAACATAATTATTCTGAAAATGTTCATGATACAGAGATTTGTTTCTTAGAGGTAATAATAATTGGAAATTAAAATTTTGCAAGGAATGTTTAAAATGATTTTACCTCAGGCTCAGTGATAAAAAGATGTATGCTATTGTTGTTAAGTGCCGGACTCATAGCAGCCCTCGTAGGGTTTTCAATGGCTGGTTGTGTCAGGAGTGGATCGCCATGTTCTTCCCCTGTTTCTGCAGCACTGGGAATCAAACCCAGGGCCTCAGAGAGCACAGAGCAGCACTCTACTAGTAACTGAGCTAAAAGATGTGTAGAATATTTTTATGTTTTGTTCATGCTCTAAAATATTTCTCATCAGGAAAAAAGTTGATTTCTATGTATGCATTACGTTTTAACTTTTTTCCCAAATACATTTCTATTAGGGAAATACTTTCCTTTAGAACCAATGACCACTGGCAAAAAAATTAATGACTTTTAGAAATGTATCTATTGAAAAAACAGCCTGGTGACTAGAATTTTGCAAAGTCAGTAACTGCTCTCTTGTTTGGAACACATTATCTTATGCTCTATAGCTCCAAAGAAATGATGTAATGTTAATTCTTGTTTTCCATGTATGCTACCTCAGTTAGCAGTTTGGGCCTGTGCCATCTGGGTAGTTACCAGGAAAAGCAATGGGGACCATCCCTGAGGAATTTTGTCAAAGTAACCTCATTCTAGACTTGGATCTTTAATGATTGGATCTGTGCCATATTCATTTGCACATATATCACCTAGTAGAATGCCTGAATCACAGACTTTATTGTGAAAATACTAATGAAAAGACTTAGGTTCAAATTGTACTATAAATTGTAAGCACAGAAATAATGGCCAATTTCCCTTCCTTCTTTTCCCGCTCCCTTCCTCCCTCCCTCCTCTTTCACTCCTCTTTCCCCCCTCTTCCCTCCTCTCTTCCCTCCCTCCTTCCTTCCTTCTTTCCTTCCTTCTTTCTTTCCTTCTTTCCTTCTTTCCTTCCTCCTTTCCTTTCCTTTCCTTTTCTTTTCTTTTTTCTTTCTTTCTCTTTCTTTCTTTCTTTTTCTTTTCTTTTTCTTTTCATTCTTCTTTCTTATTTTCTAGTACTGGGGGCCTTATGCATGTTAAACAAGTGTTCTACCACTGAGTTATGCCCCAGCGCCTTGATATTTTTTATTCTGACACAGAACACAGGTTCTTGCTACCTTACATAAGGTGCCTCTGTCCTCAAGCCTGTGATCTTCCTGACTCAGCCTCCTTAATCGCTGGGATTACAGGTATGTGCTATAGCACTAGGCTAACTTGTTTCTGAACTTTACTTTCTTCATGTGTAAAGTGGAGATACAAATAGTTTTCTGTTATGATTTTTAGGAAGATTCAGTTAGGCTTAAGTACAGTGCTTGGGATATAAACGAACTCAATAAATGATAGATATTTATCATAGTACCATAAGGCAGACAGAAATACAGTTGCCCACATATGGCTCATTGCTCTACCAACACCTTTATCCTCATGGAGCTAGTTCATCCCAGTGACTGGCTCCTGACACCTTACTTTTGAACATTTAAATGAGGTTCTGCATGTCTTTTGGATTATTAAAGACATTTCTAGGCAAGAGGTTGACTTTAGGTCCTTAGAAGAGCTATAGCTTTTGGTCCTTGCCAAAAAAAAATTTGAGTTCTCCATAAGTGAACTATCCTGGCCAAGAGTGACTTCTGTGAGGACTTTTGAGCTCTATGCTGAGCTCAAATCAATCCTTTAAGAATAACCATGCAGAGTTTTCTGAGGCTATGTTGATACTGGAGGCTAGGGTTAGCTCAGTTGGTGGAGTGCTGCTCTGTGCTCTCTGAGGTCCTGGGTTCGATCCTCAGCACCACAAAAATGGGAGAAAGACCTCTATCCCACTCCTGAAACAATCCCCAAACAATCACCCATTGAAAATCCTGTGAATAGCAGAGAAGCACTGACATAGTGCCAGGTATGGCACAGTGTTGGGGAGTGTTTCATTCTTCTGTACACAGAGTTGCTATGAGTTGCATCCGACTTGATGGCACCTAATAACAACAACATGTTGGTAGTAGTTAGGTCTAATGACCACACAAAACTTCTAGACAGAAAATTCGGTCAAATTCAGAGCTAGCCAGGCCTTTATTTAGGTTTTAAAATATCTTTTGCTTATAAGGCTATTAGTAAATGAGCTGGTGGCATTAGGATGGTACCCTGATAAACAGATGTTTACTCAAGTCTCTTCAACCTAGTACTTGACCATACTCTAAAAACCCAATATGAGGCATAAACATATTGGATGAATTGGCCATGCACAGTCAGCCTGCATCAATATGAGCTCCATGGCAATGCATAGCTGATGGTCCCCTTATCACTTAAGAAAATCAAATATCTTCACCAGGAGAGCAAATAGGGAGAATTGAGAGTCACTTTTCCAAAGATTCTATTTTCTTAGTAGTTTAAACTGTTCCTGCTTTCCTTGAGAAATTCAAGACTATTGTGATTTTTCTAGAATGGTTAGAAATTATCTAAAAAAAGATCTTATGATAAGAAATCTCAGCTTATGTCTTTTTACCAAGAGATTTTTCTCCTCCAAATTTCTAACCTTTTCCTTAGTGCTTTCCAATTTCTATCAAAATAATCTATTTTTTACTCTCATCAGACTAAAATCTTCTTAAAGGCAAAAGGAGTCATTTTCCTGTCCCCAGCAGTTAGCAATATATCTGGCACCTAGTAGGTATTACAATTTAACTGCACAGAGACAATCAGTGGCTGATTATTCACTTAGTAGAGATATAAAGGATCTCTCACAAGTATCTTGTATCCTTAAAATATACTCCAACATATATAGGTTTTTGAAGGACTCATATCTTTAATAAAATAAAGTTAAAAATTTAGTCCTACATAAATTATTAAAATTTATAATCAGGTTGCATGGCAAAGCACAGTAATGGTTATGAATTATAAATCTAAGAGGTTAGAGTTTAACTACTATATTATTCCTTGGATTGGTGATATTCATCAAAGACATTTATCTCATCTGATTGAACAGAAGAAGAAAAATATTTATGGTATGATATCCATTTGATTGCAGGAGAATTCCAATTACCTTTGTGTCACATTTTTCTCGGTGAAAGGACTTGTTTTCTTCTTCCAGTAGACAGAGTATTTTCCTCAGCACTCAATTTCTGAGCTTCCCTTTTTGAGATCAGATATTACAAAAGATATCAACAAATTCACACAGAATGATCAACTACTAAGGTTGAAATTTTATGAAGACTCATTTCAAAAACTGTGTTGAAGCTATTAAAGTTGATCCTCATATAAAAAATAGGCAGCTCTCATTTTCATTAAAAAAAACATGACTTTTAAAAAGAATGCTGCCTGTGGTCATGACATGAAATATGGCCTTTCATATTCATAATGTGTCTTCCATTCATCTTAGGTATACCAGGAAATGATGATGCAATTTCTTTGTAGTCAATGAAGAAAAAAAATAATCCTTATCTGTAAAACTTTCTTATAACAATGATTATAGCAACCATAACAAGAATGCTGACGAGTAACCCGTCTAACAAGGTGTACAAATATAGATGAAATTATCTTGCACTTAGTCATGTCTATCTGACAGATTTCCTTCTTCCTAAGAGAAATAAATTGTGCAGAGCATTTTATTTCAGGCCTCACAGATTTTGATAAAAGTAAAAAGAAAACTGCAATTTTTGCCACAAAAAGGCAGGTGGCGTAAGCATGCAACACTTTTAAAAATATATATATAAAGTGATTATTTTCTCTCGGATTCTTTGAAAAATCTCGCTTGCGCTGGGGTTTGTGGCTGAGCCCGGTGACGTCAGTGTGGCAGTGCGGAGTCAGGCGCCTGGGCTCCCTATAAACCCAGGAGCTGTCCGGGTGCTGAAACGACTGGAGACGCTCACCCAGTGGACTGAGAGGACATGCTGTGGATCTTCTCTGCCATATAAGAAAGAGGTAAGACTGTTTTTCTCTTCGATTTCTAGAAAGTTCTAAGTTGTGTGTTCTTTCCTCAGTTCCTGGCTGAGAAGAAAAAGACCGTGTGGCAAGCTTATAGTGATAGAATAACTGAATAGCAACCTGCTGCTCTTCAGCCAGTGTAAGGATACTATATGCAGGCATATGTAATCGAACCTGTGATTTATATTACTTGCTGTTGGATGTGTATGAACCACAGTGTTATATATATAATAATATGTAAGAAGAGTGAAAAAGTTAAGGATTTTAGTGTCAATATACATATTAATGTAAAGTTAACCAAGCGTGATATTTTGTTTCCTTACATACTATTTCTTCCCCTAAGAGCCAAATACAAAACCAGAGATATAATTTATACATTTAATATTTTAACAGTAGGTTTCCAATGATTCACAGGCTATTAATCATATTAGTCATACAGACAAACAATTTAGAACTAGTTTTTTCTTTAAAATTTACCTTTCAAGAGTTCTCAACTAACTATATAAAATTATTTTCTGAATTGGTATAATCTGACTAGGCTTTTGTTATTATCTCCCAATTTTAGTCCTACAAAAGTAATTTAGAATGATCCTGAACATAGGCATCTTCTTTTTTCCAGGGTAAAATATTATCTTGGGGTACAGTTTGAATGTGACCATGAATTACAGAGAAATGATAATTTTGAATATGTGATGAAAACATTCATAGCTGTATAAATTACTATTTTAATATTATGCTTTTATTGAAAGAGGTTGTACAATACTTTGCTAAAGATTTTGACTGGGACAAGTTTTATTTCTCTTTTTTGTTTTGGTATCCTAACCACTTGAGTTGTTCAAATTAGATATATTCACATGTATCAATGCCACAGTGTTAATGTTCCTGTCTGATTTCAGAAGAAAAGACATTTTAACATAAGAGGTTTTAATAATAGCTATCAAGGGAGAAATGATATTCTGATTATTTGGATTTCAGAGAATTAAATTTTAAGTCAGATTCTATATAAGATATTAAAGCTGTTGAAACCATCTTCACTACTTTAAAGAGCTGCTACAGGGGAAAGAAATCCTTTTGATTCTTAAAGGCAAAAACTATGTCATCCAAACTGAACCTGAATAAAGCTTGTTAGGCTTTGGTCTAAATAACTGCAGTGAGTATTCTGTTCCAATTCTACAGCAAAATCTATTTCCAAGGTAGTGATTTTAAAGATAAGCATATAATCTATGTGGTAGAAATATTTCAAGATAATGATTTCAAAGAGAATAAGTTCAATAAGGTTTTAAAGATTACTATCAAATGCCAACATTGAAAATTGATTACCCAGGCAAAATTAATCCTAAAATAATATATAGAAGAATGTATAATGTACTTTCATTTAAACCTAATAATTTATGAGTAAAATTACTTACAGTAAATATTTACTTATGGTAAATATTTTGGAAATATTCTTTGAAATGTCCAAGTAAATTAGTTAATGGGAATTATTTTAATAAGTATATGTGTGTATGCTAAAGTAGTTTCTATAACTGCAAACATTTTCATGCACTAAAAACTGACAACAATCACCAATAGAAGTTAATGAACATTGATATTTACTACAATTAATGTCTAATCTCATGGAAAATTGTACCCACATGGCTTATCTGTCACAAAATATCCAGTAATCCACGATCCTATAAATGTATGAACAAACTTGTAAACTTATTTTACATGCATTTTATTTCCAATAAGAATTGCAAGTATAAAAATAGCTTTTTCAATGTCAGCAATGCCAAATATAAAGCATGTAACATGATTCTTCCTGCTAATTCTTATGTTCGGTCTTATAGCATTGGAGAAAAGAGTGAATGAAGATGTTTAAGTAGGAAGGATTCAACACATAGTCTGTGCTTATCTAAATTGGGAGCTACATAGTGGTTATTTTAAGCTTTTCTAACATTATGAGTCATTTAAGATTTCACAGGTCCATACGAAAATAGACACAAACACAAGACAAACTGAATCTGAACACTCACAAGTTTAGAAATAGACTAGTTAAGTAAACTTATGTTCTCTCTGTAGCATCTGTTATTATTTACTATACACTCTTGAGGGATGGTGAAAAATATAACCATAGCTGCATTTTGCAAGACAGTCAAAATAATTAGAAGAAATATGGAGCACAGAAAAATTTAAAACAGTTTAACTTTACACAGAAAGAAGCTTCATTAGTTTTAACCTACTAGCTGAGACTTTGGAAGATCTATGTATTGGAGGTTATTAATTGATAGTTGGATTTGATGTCTGAGTAAGAAGAAATTATTTCTGAAAAATATATGAGTAGGACTAATTCACAAGGTATTCAGCTTGATTGATGCTGTATTATATCATCATATACACTAATGCCACTGCTTCTATATTTCTACAACAAAATTGAATGGATAATTCAGAAAACAAGTCACATATTTTTGACACAACTTTAAAGGCATAACTGTGTGTGTACATACATGTCATAACAAATTATTTTGCCAATGATCTTAATAGAATACATGCTATAAAAGATAACTATAACATCATGAAAAGTCTTTTCTCCTTTATTCAAAAGAAGCAACACGTACCAAAAATCAAACAACAAGTTTCATAAGTGAAAAAATAAAATCTAGGGAATCTCATGTCTGTGTTTTTGTTATTGTTTTAACCAAGGGAAAGCTGTGCAGATTTGATGCAGATGAGTAACAATTTTGTGAAAGATTCCTGTGGTTTAGCTTATAAGGATCCTGTAGGAAACAATCATGGATTTTAAAGTTATCTGAAATGTCATATGAAATTATCTCTGTTCTTATTTTCCTCTCAATGGTTCTTTTTTTTTTTTTTTTGCAGTATTTTCTTGTAGGGTGTTTCATTTGAGCTAACTCAGGTGTTCTGTGTTTTAAGGAAGTCTTTGAAACATGGCAGGAACTAAGACCCACCTGCTTGGAGCTGCTCTGCCTCTCATGCACTTAATTTTCTTCATCTCTGGAGCTGAAGCAGCTTCATTTCAGCTAAACCAGCTGCTTCCGAAAGAACCAGACCTCAAATTGGAAAACGTCCAAAGGTTTCCTAGTCCTGAGATGATCAGGGCTTTGGAGTACATAGAAAAGCTCCGGCAACAAGCTCACAAAGAAGAAAGCAGCCCGGACTATGATCCCTACCAAGACGTCTCTGCTCCCCTCCAGCAAAAGGAAAACGGCGAGGAAAGTCACTTGCCAGAGAATTCAAGGGATTCCCTGAATGAAGATGAGTGGATGAGGAGAATCCTTGAAGCTTTGCGACAGGCTGAAAATGAGCCTCAGTCTGTGCTGAAAGAAACCAAGCCTTATGCCTTGAATTTGGAAAAGAACTTCCCACTTGGCCTGACTGATGACTATGAGGCACAGCAGTGGCCAGAGAGGAAGCTCAAGCACATGCGATTCCCTCCGATGTATGAAGAGAATTCCAGAGATAACCCCTTCAAACGCACAAATGAAATAGTAGAGGAACAATATACACCCCAGAGTCTTGCTACGCTGGAGTCTGTCTTCCAAGAGCTGGGGAAACTGACGGGACCCAACAACCAGAAACGTGAGCGGGTTGATGAGGACCAAAAGCTTTACACAGATGATGAAGATGACATCTACAAGGCCAACAACATCGCCTATGAAGACGTGGTCGGGGGAGAAGAGTGGAGCCCCATCGAGGAGAAAATAGAGAGTCAAACCCAGGAAGAGGTGAGAGATAGCAAAGAGAACACAGAAAAAACTGAGCAGATCAACGAAGAAGTGAAACGTTCAGGGCAGCTGGGGATCCAGGATGAAGACCTCCGTAAACAGAGTAAAGACCAGCTCTCGGACGATGTCTCCAAAGTCATCTCCTATTTGAAAAGGTTAGTGAATGCTGCGGGCAGTGGGAGGCCACAGAACGGGCAAAATGGGGAGAGGGTAACCAGGCTTCTGGAGAAACCACTTGATTCTCAGTCAATTTATCAACTGATTGAAATCTCCAGGAATTTACAGATACCCCCAGAAGACTTAATCGAGATGCTGAAAACTGGGGAGAAGTCAAGTGGATCTGTGCAGCCAGGGCAGGAGCTTGACCTTCCTGCTGACCTGGATGACCTCGCCAAGGCTGACTTAGACCATCCAGACCTGTTCCAAAACAAGATGCTCTCCAAGAGTGGGTACCTCAAAACACCTGGCCGTGCTGTGCCGGAGGCCTTACCAGATGGACTCAGTGTTGAGGATGTGTTAAATCTTTTAGAGATGGAAAATGCAGCAGATCAGAAACTGCCCTACTTCCCCAATCAATATAATCGAGACAAGATTCTGCTGAGGCTGCCCTATGGTCCCGGAAGATCTAGAGCAAATCAGGTTCCCAAAACTGCCTGGATGCCAGATGTTGAAAACAGACAAGTGCCATATGAAAACCCAAATGACAAGGATCAAGATTTAGGAGAGTACTTGGCCAGGATGCTAGTCAAATACCCTGAGCTCATGAATGTGAACCAGATGAAGAGAGCACCAGGTGCAGGCTCATCTGAAGATGACCTACCAGAGGAGCAACTGGAGCAGGCCATCAAAGAGCATCTGAGTCAAGGCGCCTCTCAGGAGACTGACAAACAGGCCGTGGTGAGCAAGAGATTCCCTGTGGGGTCCCCGAAGAATGATGAGCCTCCAAACAGACAGTACGTAGATGAAGATCTGCTAATGAAAGTGCTGGAGTATCTCAACCAAGAAAAGGCAGAAAAGGAGAGGGAGCACATTGCTAAGAGAGCCATGGAAAATATGTAATCGGCTTTCCTTAGTCACCCCGTTTTCACTCCTTCCACCCCAAGTGAACCCCTGTACTTCTCTTTCGTGTGTTGACTTCTATCCTGCTAACACTGTAATATCTTTCAATGATGTACAGGCAGGTGGCTCCAGGTCACTGGGGAGTCTGCTGCATTTCCTCTGAGCTGTTCTCTTGTGTATGGATATATGTAAATGTTATGATTCCTGGATTAAAAATTATTATGTCCTTTATTCCAGAAAGCTATCTATGACAGTGTTTGATCATGTATTTAATGGCTGTGGCATTGTTGATGTTCACATATGCTAAAGAGTGTCCTATAATTCTCTTGAAAGTTTTTAATATTTATTGAATTATTTTGTTACTGTCTCTAGTGTTTTGTGGAGTACTGGAGTGAAACCAATAAAGCATTATCAATATATGGTTTTATTTACAAGGAGTTTTCTATTGTGTGTTTCATTGTTGATGAATAAATGTTATTTCTGGATACATTTGGACTCTTCATTGTGGATAGCCATGAACCAAGCAGTGTGGAACTAAAAGAGAATATTGTTGCTGTGCACAGGTGATCCAGGTAAGAAACAATGAACTTAATATGTGATTATGCCCTCAGCCCATAGAATGCAGAATCCTCTAACAGCCCACTATTTAGACTTCCCCATGGCTTCTCTCACATAGATGGTTTATGGAATAAGACTGCTGGTGTAGTATCTACATATTTTACCCTTGATTTATGTAACTAAAAGACATTATATATCTCATATCCACAAATAGTATTAAAAGAGAGGGGGGGGACGGGAGGAGAGAGAGAGAGAGAGAGAGAGAGAGAGAGAGAGAGAGAGAGAGAATTGCTGTGTACACGTCTGGCAATCAGAAATGACTACAGATTTGGAAGCACCCTGCCTATTCCCAGGTCACTTTGGTCCCCAGAAGACAAGGCTGCTGCCAAAGGACCCTCAAACTGAATGTTAGGTAAGTGAATGGGCACAGTCATAGAGGGAACAGACTAAATGCCCTGTCCTGGTGGGCTAGGCCCTGGTGCATAATTATCACAATGTGCATAACTGCAGGGCAGTGACATCAACACCTTAACATATCCACAGTGAATCAACAACAAGAGCAGAAATAAGAGCAGCAAGAAAATATGTAGAGAAAGAAAATAATGGTTGCAAATAACCATAAGTAAATGATAGTTATATTAGGGATGCTAGGCATGATACTAAACACGTCACACACTTGAACTTGTTTAGACCAATACGACATCACTGTCAATGGTCAGTTTCCAGTCCTCCACTTTACACCTGGGAAAATAAAACTCAGAAAAGTTAAATATCTTTCCCAATGTCACCTCGCATTATTAGTTGTCAAAATCTGTATTCTTACCCACCTCATTAAACTGTTCATCTAGCGTAGGCCCTTTTAGCTGAGGGATGGGACACTGGAGGTGAGCGAGGGAGAGATCCATGAAATTTCTGTATGGGTCACCTCCACAGGAGGGCGCATGCGCATGTGAGCATATCTGCATGTTTGTGTGTGCTTTGAGGGATCCCTCAGCTGTCAAAAGCTCGAGGGAGGGCGTGGATGCCTTGGAAAAAACCTTGAATGTAGGTTTTTCTACTGTTTCCCAGACTTTTTTTTTTCCTGTCCAATTATCATACAACTCCATGGAATTCTGGAATCTGTAGGTAGAAGGGACTTTGTTGTTAGGTGCTGTCCGTGTCTGACTCATAGCGACCCCATATACAACAGATGAAATACTATTGTCATACTTCTCTGCTATTTATAGGGTTTTCAATGGCGGATTGTTTTTTGGGAGTGGGTTGCCTCATCCCAAGCCTACAGCACTGGTGTTCCCAGGCGGTCTCCCATCCAAGTACCAACCAGGTCTGACCCTATTTAGCTTCTGAGATCTAATGGGATGGAACGCCACAGTGGTAAGACTCCAGGCTCGAAAAGACCTTAGAGGTGATTATAGGGAGTGGTTACTCTCAATACTTTTAACATAGGGTGTTCCTGTTTCATAAGGCATTACTTTGAGTGACAGAGTGGGGCTTTCACCCATAGCTAACCAACATTCTCATTTATGTGCCCCTCCATGTGATGCTTTATCATTCATGGAGTCAAATGGAAGAGGACACTCAAGAACAAATTGAGGTGCTTTCCAGTACCAAGATCTAGGATACGTATGTGGCTTAAAGTCTAGGGAACATATTCATATGCCATGCTTTTCAAGCCCACACAGACCACTTGCCCATGGCATACTCTCTATACCAACTTTATATATCATACAGGGATCCTGAATCAACTCTGACTATTTCTATGCTAACCCTAATCAGAAATAAGAATGTGACACATGCATCCCCACCCAATAGAACCTTTTTTTTTTTTTTTTTTTTTTTTTTTTTTTTTTTTTTTTTTTTTTTTTTTTTTTTTTTTTTTTTTTTTTTTTTTTTTTTTTTTTTTTTGTAGTGCTGGGGGGTGAACCCAGGGCCTTGTGCTTGCATGCTTTTGCAAATGCTGGACCACTGAGCTGCACTCCCAGCATTTCTTTCTTCTTTTTTTTTTTTTTACTTTTTTGAGACAGGATCTCATTAAATTATGCAGACTGTCTCTGGTCTCCAACTTGCGATCCTCCTGCCTCTGCCCCCGAGTTTCTGGGATTATAGGTGTGTGCCACCGTGCCTGGCTACCCAGGAGACTCTTGCCTTTATTGTGATGCTTAAGGATTCTCCTGAGAGGTTAGGTGATGAAAGCAAATTAACCACAGGCATAACTACTGAGGCTCCAGGCTGGGATTTACACAGACCAGTGGAATGCAAACCCTGTACTTTCTGCTTCACCAGGCTGCACTTGTCTTAAAGCTTCAGTTAGGCTCGAGGTTCAATGATTCCCTGGTGGAGACATTTCAGGCATCAAGATTGGTGGTTGGGGAAATATTTTAATTTGGGACATATATTCTTTGCCTGACCTCCCCCAGACATCAGTGAGCAAATATCTTTCCTTTTTTTGCAGTACTTCTATATCTCCAGCTATTGATTCATCAGACTTATTCCTGATCCAAATTATTTTGTAAGTGCTTTAGTATGTCATTCCTTAGCATGAAGAATGAAGCTCTAGGTACCATTCAAGGTCATGGGTGACAAGTTCATTGGAATTAGGCCAACATTGCCCCTCTCTCTGCCAGAAGCCTCCTTCATTAGAAATCAGAGTTAATTTAATCCTTCCAAGCAGATACTCTCTGCAGGTTAACCCTGGGAGAAGAAGAAATTGCCTGTACTCAAAACTGCCCCTACCCTCTGTGGGACCATATGCCTCCATCAGCAGTAATCAGAAGGGAGTCTAGTACTGTGCATGCTTTCACTAAGACTCCCACCTCCCACAACTTCCCTCCCCTCAATACTTGTGGCCTCTCCACCTAGCTGTCTTGGGGACAACTAGCATTAATCTGATGGTACCCTTTGTAATAAGACTTTCACTCATCCCTCATCTCTCACAGTCCAACCTCCCTAAACTTTCTATTTCACTTTTATGAACCCCAACTCCTACTCCTCAAAGTCTAGTACCTTTTCTTCTGTGCTCTGCTATACTCGGGTCAGTCATAAACAAAATACCCTGCACCATCAACTTCTATGACAACTCTCTTCAACTTCTTCCTCTAAGGGAACCCATGTCTTCCATGATATTGCCATTTTCTCTGTAGCCCTCTTCCCTGTTTCTTTTTGATGCTTATCATACATTTTTCCTTTCTCTTCAATAACAAATATCCAACTGTGAATCTGGTGCGAGCACCCACTATCCCTCACAGCTGCATCATCTCCTCATTCACAAAAGGTAGTAGCTCTTGCTTACTGTCCCCCTTTTTAGCACTGATTCTGTCTCAGTACAAGATCTCAATATCGGTGCGGATGATCTTTCCAGTACTCATGGCTCTATCCTCTCCTGGTTCATTACCTGTGTGGCTACACCCTTGATCTTTTCCTTACTAATGACTACAACCTACCCTCCATCCCAGCTCCAAACATCTCACTCTAACATTTAGAGTACATATTTCCAGTGTTCTTCCTCTGAATTACAATAATCCTCCCACTCTCCCCTAGGTAATCCATTTGCCATCTTTCTACTCCCTCTCATGCCTTTTTTTTTTCTTCACCATCTCTGCCTTGTCAAGCATAAATTTCATGATTAGTTATTACAAGCACTTCCTTGTAAACATTCTTAATATCCTTTTGTCTCTCATGTTTCATTGCAATTGCTTTGCTAAGCATCAACTTTAGTTAAGTCCAATTCTCCACCCACTCATTCCTTCTCTCCCACAACAGGATATAACAGGAGAAAGACACATAACCACAATGACACATTTCAGTTTAAATTCATGCTCATGGTCCTTGAGTGGACTATAATGCTGTCTTGTGATCTCATGTATCACTAATTCACTCAGTCGCCCACTCTTTAGAAAATAATATCACACGTTTCTCTCTGTCCAAGTATATTCAACCCTGACTTGGCAGTCCATGCTCTAGATAATTATCTGGCTTCCTGTTTCACTGAAAAAACAAAATGGAGCAACCTAAGGAGAAGGTCTCCAGATTCCCATCTTCACTTTGACCTACCCAACTGCATCTGTGGTGGGACACTTTCCCGGTATCATTTTTGTTGTTGTAGACATCTCTTCTGAGCTCCTGTGTTTATTAACCCTTTCACTTCTGAATTGGATCCTATCCTATTCCTTACTAGAAAATCTTATTTAAGCAATTCTTCCTGTCTCTATTGCATCTGTTTCCCTCTCCACAGATTCATTCCTATCAGCATAAAAAACTTACTTCTGACCCCTTCCTCTGTTCCTACTGCCCTCTGTTTCTTCTGCCAAAAGAAAAATCCCTTCAAAGAGTTGTGTGTACTTACCCAAATCCTCTTCTCCCATTCTCAGATCCCTTTCAGTCAGGTGTTTGCACCCACCTCTCCATAGAAATGGCTCTTGTTAAGGTACACTTCCAAATTGCAAAATTTGGTATCAATTCTAAGGCCTTGCTGTATTTGAATTAGTAGTCTTTGACAATGCCATCACATTTTTTTTTTTACCTTTCCTTTACCTTCTTTGCTTTACCTTCCTTTGCTTTACCTTTCCTTTACCTTCTTTGCTTGCCGTTCAGGCCAATGAACATGCTAACCTCACCAGCTGCCCTTTCTTAGCAATACATGTTTTTATTTATTTGTTTATTTTTTTGCTGTACATGTTTATTCCTCTGGCCTCCAAACATTGGAGATCAGAATCCAAACCTTGGAACCTTTTGTTTTCCAATCTATATTCCTTTGTTGGGTGACCCCATTCCAGCCTCATGGCTTTTACCACCAACTATTGCCTAACAAGGGGCCTGGGATTTAGCTCAGTTGGTAGAGCAATGCTCTGCAGTCTGTGAGGTCCTGAGTTCAATTCCCAGCACCACAAAATGGGATAAGGATGTAGCAATCTACTCCCAAGGCAATCCCGAAACAATCGGCCATTGAGAACACTGTAAGGGTCGCTATGAGTCAGACACAACTTGATGGCACCTAGCAGCAGCCTGCAGCTGTAGCCCTGTGGCATCCAATCCCGTCAGATCTCGGAAGCTAAGCAGAGTCGGGCCTGGTTAGTACTTGGATGGGAGACCACCTAGGAACACCAGGCTCTGTAGGCTTGGGAGATTGACCTGGCAACCCACTCCCAAAGATCAATTCGCCATTGAAAACCCTATGAACAGCAGAGAAGCACTGATAGTAATGTTTGCCTGTTGTACATAGAGTCGATATGAGTTGGACACTGACTTGACGGCACCTAACAACAACAGCAACACTGCCTAAGAACTTCCAAATCTGTATGGGAAGCTCATAATATTTCCATGAATGTCAGACTCCTAAATTCCACTTGTCTAGATGACACCTACATTTGGGTGTAACATGGCCATAGAATTCTTGGTTTCCACTTCTTGACAAAACTCCAAATCCTCTCACAGACTTTTCTGTTTTAGCCATTGAGACCAAAACTGATGTCAATTTAGTAACACTCAGAGGACAAAATGGAAATTTATGGAGAAGTTCTAGGTGCACAGAGGTTGAATAACTTATCTAATGTCACACAGCCTGGCAGTATCAAGCTGAAGAAGTCAGCTGAAGCAATTCAACTGTTGGGACCCTTCTATAAAGTGTCCCAACCATACAAGTGGGGCATGAAAGAGATGCCAGAAGTGGCCCCTTTCTCCCTGCAGATGAGAAAGATGGATGCACATAGAGGTATCATGTGAACTGAAGATGGCAGGCTAGAGTACAATGCCCTACCCATGGCTGCAATCCCTCCGTGATGACCTGGTTTCCGCCTTCCCAGCACATCTCCCACTTCTCTCCTCTAGCTTGCTATGGCCCTGCCACCCTGGTCTTTCTGTTATGACAATACTCCAAATTCCTTTCTGCCTCAGGACCTTTGCACTTCTTCTGACCTCTGTCTAGAGCATGGCTCCTTGATTCTTGCATGGCTGACAATCTCTTATCCTTGAGGTCAATCACCCAGTCATCTCTGGAGACTCTTCCTGACCACCCAACTGAAATTGCTCCAATGTGTCCCACCTGTAATCACCATGGTCTGTCACATGACACTGTCACTTTTTGTTTCCCCTCATTTATTACTATTTAAGATTTTCTTGTTTGTTTACTTTTTTATTACTGGTCTCTTCCCCCCTCCCCCAGCTCCTAGTAATCTTCACTGAGTGGAAGAGGGCCAGGTCTGAATTTTACACCTGTGTCACCCAGTCCCTGGTGAACAAATGTTTGTTGAATGAATAAACATTAACTAGGTAGACACAGAAAAAAAAAGTCACCACTTACTCTGCTTTTTATTTTATAACCCACTCATGCACTTGCAGCAAACTTTGTCCCAACCTTGAAATATATTCACATTTTCTCACCACTTCCACTGTTCCCAACATGCGAGGGACCATACCCTCCATTCACTTGGGTTAGAACCTCCTCCTATCGCTTTTCCCTGCTTCTCTCTTTTCACTGTATTTTAAGTGGAGCAATCAGTGCAAGCCAATGAGAATCTAGCCAGAGTCACAGTGCTCATCTACAGTGGCCTACGCCATCCAGCTCTCAACTCATTTCCGGGTACTCTCCCCTTAACATCATCCTTCTCAGCTACGCTAGGCTTCTCGCTGTGCTTGAAGATGCCAAACATATTCTCACCTTACGACTTTTGCATTTTCTGTTTCCTCTTTCGGAAATGCAGTTTCTAAAAATAACTGCATGCTTTTCTCCCTTAGCTCCCTCAAGTCGTTGCTCAAATATTGATTTCTCAGTGCTATTCTTCCTAAACTTTCAACTTTTTTTTTCAGTACATGGGAAGTTGAACACAGGGCCTCACACCTACTTTGCAAGTGCTGCACCACTGGGCTGCACAGCCAGCCCAGGTTTTATTTTTGTTTTATTTTGAGATAAGATCTTGCTATGTTATGCAGGCTGCCTCTGGCCTTGTGATCCTCCTGTCTCTGCCTCCTTAGTCACTGGAATTACAGGTGTGCCCCACCATGCCCGGCTCCTAAGCCTTCAACACTTAAGTACTTTTCTATCTCCTTTCCTTGCTTGTTTTTTTCTCCTTAGCACTTATTACATCTAACATTCTCGATTTACATATTATCTTTTTTATTAGGTACTTGTCCACCAATAGAACGCAATATTCCTGAGGATAATTACTATTTTTTGATCATTGTTATATCTCAGTAACTGGAACATAGAAAGTACACAGAAAATAGTTATTGAATAAATGAATGAATTGGGAATGAAGAAATGATGGACAGAAAAAGCAGAGAAAATAGAAAGAATGGAGTGGAGATTGACTTGGAATCTAGAACAGTGAAAGAAGGTAAACCTGATGAAGTCCTCAATTTTATTATATCTATTACATGAAGTAATAATTTTATTATATCAAAACAGATTTGATGAGATATATGCTCACATAATGAAATTAATGGGGGAAATAAAATTCTTGACCTAGATTTCAATACTCTTCTTCACCAAGTCTTTCATCTTTGCTCAGAGGAGATGTTGCAGCAGCGTTGTAGCTCATTTACCTCTGTAACTTAATAAGAAAAGGTTAGACAAGAGCTGTCAGTTTGTGAGAACTAGGCCCAGCTATATTTTCAGTTTAACTTATGCATTACCAGAAGGGCTTATGCCATGATTAGGCAATCCTCTTAAATGCTAAAAGCTTTCTAGCACAAAAAATTATAGTGATTCTGGTATTTTTATTAATGCAGGTGAGATTTATTACAGTTATTTTGTCCCACAGAAGAAAAAATTACTGTTATAATAACACAACGGGGATTAGTCACCTGTGGATAAAAGGTATGCTAGCTGGAATATGTAGCAACTACAGCAAATGCTGTTTATTCTGAAACTATTATTTCTAACCATTGGAAGGCTAGGAAGCCCTGTCTGTTTTGACCAGGGACCTTTTTATAGGTGAAAAGAATCAGGGACTGAGAAGCAAGTTTTCCTGGCTACTTTGTACCTTTTGATCTGGAACAAAGACCATCATTTTTCTCCAAGAGTTCAGACACTATTTACCTTTTCGATAGTTTATTATAACAGCCATTGGCAATTTATTTTTTCTGGAGGATCAAAGCCACATACACATTTGAAGTTAATTTCCGTATGCCTATGATAGCCTGCTTTCTACTCTCAGGACATTCTCACATAAAAACTTATTACTGATATCTCGAGACTTGTTATTTATCAGGGTTTTTGTTTTGTTTTGCTTTTTGTTTTCTGATGTCCTTTCATTAGCTCATTTTCGTTGAGGTGACTTCTGGAGCACATGGAGGAGCCATAGTGGGGAGAGAGGGGATTTGATGGGGAGCAGGCTACAGTGCATATGCTAAGACATAATGATGTAGTAGCTGCATTGAGCTTTCCTGTTGTGCAGTATATACTTCTATCTTGACGCTTTTGGTTCCTCAGCCTGCTTACTCTTTCCCCCTTTATCTCCTATTAATACGTTAGTTTGAGGCTCAGCACACATGCTGCTACCTCCATTAAGAGCGCTCCTGTTGCTCCTTTTCCTCAGCCTCCATCGAGGTTTCCTCTTACCTTCATTTCACTATTTATTTCTCCTGGTCTTGCTATACAGCTGTGCTAGTCATATTGACCTGTCTTATGTATTAAATCATAAGCTCTTTGAGGTTAAGATTCTGTCAGTATTCTCTACAAGGTCCACCACTGTGACTCTTTCAGGTGAGTTGCTTTCGTGTGAGTTATGTGTTGAATAAATGAGCAGATGTCATTAGCTCTTTTGTACTCTATGGAACGTATGCACATGCCTTTTATAATCTCAGCTCAATTTAATGTAGAAGACTGAAGACCTATTATCTGCCCAAGATGATCTTCTGGGGGACTCTTGACCTTGATGTTTTTAGAATATCTTCACTCTCAGAATGATGCTGTGTTTTAAAGAGCATCTAACTTAATACTTGGCTTAATTAGAGTTTGAACTTTGTTGTAGTTTCGCATGCTGGCACCCTCACTTAACTGGTAAATTTCTAATTCTAAGGTACAGAGACACCCAGGAGCTTGCCGCTTTGAACAGTTGTCTTCATTCACTTCTCATTGGGTGAGTTCAGACCACTAAGCAACAATGAAGACTTTCTGATGTCAACTGGAATGTTGATTCCTGCATCACACAGCTCAGAGAGCATTCAGATTTTAATTCTAGAAAGTTCTCTGACCTGATACATTGGAACTTGCACCTGCACAAGAAATTTGGGAGCTGGGAAAAAAGACCAAGAATAAAAACATGGCTCTTCAATTTAGGTATTTAATCTAGCTGAGTTTGAAGGTAGGAAACATCACCTACATTGCAAGGCTATTGTGAAGATTTAGTGACAATGTGTGTGAACTACTTTATAGTGCCTGAAGCAAAGTAGTTACTAAATGTAAGGCAAACTTGCCTAATCAATGAACCAACAGCTATTGATAACCATTTCTAGTGAGTGGATTCTAGCATTTGACATTATGCAGGGAGAGGGATATAAGGAATGCATATAATGTTTTCTATAAAACCAGACCACATTGTGGAAGCACTTTTCCTCCATTTACAAACAGGATTATTTCTCATGCTGCAGTTATTTTGAGAAAGTGGTTCGTGATGAAGCAACAAATTCTGATGCCATCTGTCATGGGGTCCAATTTAGTTGAGGCTATTTCTTGGGAAATGCAATGCTCAGAAGTCTGTGGGTGGTAGGAACCAACAATTCAGGTTTAGTTTAAGCTTAAAATCCCATTTCATGCTAAAATTAGCCCACATGGGCAGGGAACACCATGAGATGGTCTTAATTTGATTGTACTTTCTACATATTATCCAAATCCCATCATTTTGTTTAAAAAATACATTCACAATGAGATAATGAAGACCTTAGAATGTTATTTGTTCTTTACTTCCCAAAGATGATATAAAGAGAAGCTAATCCCTACAGATATTTAATGGCCATAGTGTTTTAAAATTACAAGTTAGATTTTAAAAGAAAACAAAGTATTACTTCTTGGTCTTCCATTCATATGCACTGCACAGTGAACTGACTAAAAAGTAAATAAGCAGATGCCCCTCCTCTTCCCCCTTAGTGACAATCCCATAATTCAATTCATTCTGAACCAACAGGTTGCTATGGTAGCAGGAGAGTCAAGGTTACAGCACTGAACCATTCTGCAATGTGAAATCAGAGCAGTGCTGGAGCCACTTCAAAATTCATGAGACCAGTGGAAGAAACTTGTGCTTTAACTTGCAGGCTTCCTACATCTTTAAGAAAATAAAAATAAGTAAGCAGCAGTGCCAGCCTGAGCCTCTTTAGTACATTAGCAGGCTTTCCAGAGTGCTGGGTGAAGTAAGCCATGGTCTGTGCTTTCCATTTATAGAGATTAAGATTTGATCCTGGTAAGATTCATATTATATACAGGCAAGTTACACGCAACAAAAATGAATGAAAAGAGTTTCTAATTATATATTCTATAACTCTATTCACTTCTAGTAGGAGCAAAGCTAAAGTTTTAGTGTTAAAACGCTTTAAAAAATTTAGTGCTCAGATATACTGAAACTATTATAACTAGAACTCTTAGAGCACAGAATTCAGTATAAAACTTGCACTGTTGAGTGTGCCCACTATGTGAAACAATGCCTTACTAATATGATATATAAAAATATCACATATATATGTGAAAATAGTACATTATGCACATATGCATAATGTATGTGCAGTAAAAAGGCATTTTCACATAATTGAACTCTATAATGTGTGCCACACATATTAATCTTGCATATATACGATGTAAATATACATATAAATACACATGGTCATTTAACCTACACATTTCTCTTAAAATTAATAATTGTTAATATTATCTAACACACTCTTCCCACTTTCTCTTCATATAGATTTATTATCTCTCTTTTACCTAGCTGAAATCCTAACCTTTTCTGTGGCTATACTTATTACTATAAAATTAAAGACAAATCGCAATAGGAAATGAATCAGATCTATTTTGTCATTGCACAATTTATTCTTATTTGGTGTGTATTGGAAACCTCTTGGGACTGGGGTAAGTTAGGGCTCAGGATGTGTAAGGTCCAATCCATTCTGAAACCTAGCATACTTCCATGAAAGAATTCAGTAGGGAAGGATGTTCCACCATGAAGTTTTATGCTTCATGGTCCTTCCACCTGCATGGTCCACCACTCTTGTCTTTCTGCCAAAATTTTACCATCCTTTAAGATCCAGCTTGATAAACATTTTTCAGACATTGCTATCTTCTTCCTATCTTATATACCCTGCCTTCACCATCCTGCTGGATTTGATCTTTTCCTTCTTTGTAGTAACTACTCCAGTAGCACTTACCAAATTCTATGGCAATTATCTGTTTATATATAACTCTATGATAAAACATGGAACTTTTTAAGGACATAAAACGTGTATGAGGAGCTATGTAATTCTTTTGTTTTTGTTTTTGTGTGCTCAGTTAGCATCCTATTCTTTCTTTCTTCTTGTCCCAATACATAACTTCCTTGGGGGACTTGCTTCTTTTTCTTCCATGTATTTGTATTGGGGCTGGTAAAGTTGGTACCTCTCCATCTGCAACCCCATATGGAGTTCCTAGTTTGATCATCATGGCACCCCATATTCTTGTCCACAGTGAATGCTCAGTTATGGGCACATGGCCCAAGCTGGGATAATCAGAATTCTTCCCTTAATATTTATATATGGATGTTATGAGAGAGAATTTCTTGGGGCTCTGAATATTTTGTGTGCCTGAATATGTCTATTGCTTTGTTGGATGGCCAGGTCTGAGGCTATATTAGTTACTTTTTTTTAAATCACTGTGACAGAATGCATTACAGAAACAAGGGAGGAAAGATTTATTTTTACTCATAGTTTCAGTGGGCTCAGTCCATGTTCATTTGCTCCCATGTGCTTGGGAAGGACATCATGGCAGTAGTGGCATGTGGTGGAGGATAGCCATTTACATTGTAGTGTGCAGGAAGCAGAGAGATAGGTAGGAAGCATCCAAGGATAGTAAACCATCAAGGACCAAGGACCACAGTGACCCACCTCCTCCAGCTAGGTCCCACCTTTCAAAATTTCTTCAATACAACCTCCCCAGATGACACCACCAGCTGGGGACTAAGTGTTTGAACCTATGGGGCACATTTCATATTCAAGCCATAACAAAGGCTAATAAAGGGCATGGCATATACTTACAGGGCGCTGTCCAGGGGAACCTCAGGTGAGGCTGAATTGGCCAGAAACCACTAAGGAGCATTGACAAAACTCAGAGAAAACAGACCATGATTTAGGTCAGGCACAAACTTCAGTGGGAAAAAACAGTGGGCATCCTTCAGTTGGACAGGGGACATTGTCTCAGGGTGCCAGGTAGAAAGAAGTATAAAATGTTTATGGGAAGTAACACCCTTGAAAGAAAAAGAGAGGAAGCAGGATTGGGCAGGGAACACTGTGAGAATGAGATACAGATACAGAGGTCACAGGTAGCCCAATGGGATGCTCCAGGACAAAGCTTGTTCGTAATGGGCCAAAGTGGCCAGGCCCCCATACACAGTGGTCCCAGACATTCTTGGTCTTGTCAGAGAATAAACTCAAGGAGGGATACAGAGGAGACTTAGGCAGAAGCAGATTCAATGAAGCAAAAGGAAAGGTGCTTTCCCAAGGGAAGGTGAGAGGGTAACTTAGCTGAGCAACTGAGTGCCCTGAACTTTTAGGGATCAGAGGTTTTATGGGCCCGAGGGAAATCCTATACTAATCCTTTTATACATAGTTGTGGAGTTTTCTGGGAATTGGGAGGGCATTTCCAGGAATGAGGAGTGGTTTGACCAAACATGGAGTTTTCAGAACCAAGATGGAGATCCACATGCACGAAACAGCAACTATGAGGAGATGTTAATGAGTCTTCTGGCTGAAATTTTGGGTCTCAGGGTCACCACAGTGCACAGACGATTTTCCTGAAGAGCACAGCTTGCTCCCCGAGAGAGCACAGCTAAGTGCAATAGCAGGATGTTGGGTAGTCTGTACTCAGATAAGGTCATAACCACCAGGTGAAATTTCTTTCTTGTTCCCTGCCTCCCTGCCTCCCTGCCTACTCATGTCAATACCTATCATATCATTCAGTCATTAGCATGTGGCCACCACAAGAAGAACATGATCACTTCCATGCTCAAGCATTGTCCAGGGCCACCGAACAAGACTGTGAACCCAGCTTGAAAACTGAGGCAGGCCTTGAAGGAGCTAATGGTTGAAGGTTTTCAGGTAACCCTTTGCAGCTGGGCTGACAATTGTTTCTCGATCCGAGATCTGAGATATGCAATTACAATCTGCAATAGCCAGAGACCAAAGTGAGATGATGACATTATACCAGGTGACCCCAACTCTTTCCTTGGCTTCCTAGGACATGTAACTATTCCTCTACCTCCTACTCTATAAACCAGACACTATTTTTAGAAGAAAAGCAGAGGGGTAGGGGGTTAAGGGACCCAGTATTTTTAACAAATGGAAGGATGTTTTCTAAAGAGACTGTGTGTAATTTTGTATTGGACATTGGGTTAATTTGTGTTTCTGATAATTTGGTGGTAAGAGCTCAAGAGAAAGACTGGATTAGTTACAGACAAAATAAAGACTTTATATTTTCTCTTCATATATAAGTAATAGTTGAATTTTTGATCCTGTCATGAGTGTTATTTTTACGATGAAATTTCGAGATGGTACAGAGTTGCATACTTTTGCTTAGAGTTTGGGCAAAGCACTTTCTGGAATAGTGATTTTTAAAAGGTTATATATTTTGTAACTTTTTCCTTCTTTGGTGGTGGTTAGTGTTGTGGGAAAGGGGAAAGAAATGATTCTTCTTTTTGCTTTCCTCTGATAATGTATTTTTACTCTTGCATATATAAAATAAATCAAGGATAGTGCATTCCAGGGAAAATTGGAAGCTTGCAGTGAAAGCATGTCAGATGGTGACTCTCACCTGAGGGTTTCAAAGTGATGGGAGTTATCGGTTACATGTTACAAATGGTCGCTCCTGTGTTCTTACTGCACCACAGGACACAGAATCACTCAGATGGTTTGGCTGACTTTCTGTAATGGATGAAACAATCCACAGCCCGTTGAGTCACCTGACTAAGGCAGCCTGCAAGAGAAAGAGCAGTAGGATATTGGAGCTGAAGCCAGAAGAAAGAGAGCCTAACTTTCCACTGGATTCTTTATTCTCTTTCAGGCTCCTTCAATCCATTCACTCATCTTCATTTTGCTATTAAATCATTCATGATTTGTTGCTCATAAAATATAGGCATTACTAGCGAGTATGGCAATGATAAGTAAAAGATAAAATTTTGCTTGTGAGTTGCTCATAGTCTTGTTAGGGCAACTGCTGCATAAAAGTGCTGGTTGGAAAAAAAACTATTAAATAAATCTTTGTTTAAACTAGTAGGGTAGCATGAGCACTGAGATATTTAGGTAGTCTGTGCAGAGCAACCATGACTTGCCTACTCTGAGCCAGGTGATAGCTGCAATGGACAAACAAAACAATGACACAAAGCACCCAATCAAATCAAAACAGAACAAAATCATGTAAAGCAGAATGAGGTTTTAGGCACACCTGTAAATTGATACCACAAAATGACCTTTATTCTATTTGTCCAGGCACGTGGTGGTCCTACCTAACCCCATCTCATGCATGATGATGCTCCCTTTATCCTCTCTGAGGATGCTGGAGTTATGTAAGAAATCCTGCAGCTGGGGTCTAGAATGATAAGGTGTGTGTCAGCCCAGAGGCTGGTCCTGAATTCTGCATCATTTAGGGAAAGGCTTGCAGATAGGAGGCCTGATTTGTATCCATGGACCTTACTTGAGCCCTAACTCAATGTTTCTTGGACTTTAGTGTGCATGCAAGCCACCTGGGACTCTTGTTAAAATGCAGATTCTGTTTCAACGGGTCTTGGGGGGATGCTGAGATTCTGGGTGAGGCTGATGAGGCTGGACTGTGTCTTATACTTTGAATAGCAAAGCTCAGGGACAGAATGTTTCTGGGTGGGGGAAACAGAGATGTGCCCCTTCAACTCAGTTGCTTCTCTTGACACTGCAATTAGTCTGTAGACAATCGAGATATAAACAGATTTTTTGGGCATCACTGGATTTCCTATTTTCTGGCATATTCTCTTTCTGGGGCCATTATCTGGCTTCCATTAGTCCCCAGTATCCTTTTATACTCATTTTATCTTCTTTCTCTAAGAACAGTGGGTAAGGAATCAGAAGACCTGGGTCTATGTCCTGGTCACAATGAGCTATGTGTGTTGGATCACTTTGCATTGTTCCCGTTTCAGTTTCCACATATGTGAAGTCAGTCAGTGAGCAGATGATTTATAGGGCTCACCTACTTCAGCACCAATACTTATGGGTTGGGTATGCCTTGTCTACAAATCTGCCATTGTCATTGTACACTGTGACATGGATAGGATTGCACTGGGTTTATACTTGTCTCTCACAGTGGAAGAAAAAGTTTAGATCCCTGAAAATAGACTGCCTTACATAGCAAATATGTGATGAATAGGGAAGCATGCCCTTCTCAGAATCCCTGAAATTTTAGTATAGAGTGTCTCTTCTTCCAAAGAGTAGAACTCATGGTTTTACATGAGAATAAGAATAGAGGGAAACATTTCACTGTTTTTTGAGGAATGGCATCATTCCATCTTCTTTACTTTCAAAATGATGGGGAGGCCGTGGGTGGGAAGAAAATAGGCCCTGGGCACATAATCATGCATCTGAAGCAAAATTTTGGCCTAGTGGCAATCATATCTATTTATTGTAAAAGGAGCAAAGAGGTGACTCATAAAATCATCAATAGATCTTTGGGCAGCAGAAAGCACAGTATTTTCTGCCATAAAGTTAATAGAACTGATTACTCCAGTCACACACTCTACAACGTAAACATGTTCTCTATTTCCAATCTTCTCTTTCTCCTTTTGATGAGCAATTTCCTTGGACCAATAGGAACAAATAATTCTCTCAGAAATGAGAAATGTAAGAACATGGGGTTATCCAATTTGGAGAGACATTAATAAAAAAGAGAAACAAAGACAACTTTTTTGATTCATTTCTTACCTCGTGGATGTACATTTCCTCCATACGTGGCCACCAGGACAATGACAATGCTGTACAGGTGTCTTTGAGGGTATATGTGTCTTAACTGGTACCTCTTGATGCTGAGAGCTTACAGCCTATGTAACCAGGATGCAAGTATTCAAAGAGAGGGTAGTTGTAGCTGCTGGGATATAGAGCCTAAGTCTGAAAGCCAAGATTGAATCTCTTCCTCATGGTTTTCATGCCACTTTGTGCTTGGTTCTGTTCCCTACTACGGGGCCAGAACCCTATGAATGAACCTCAGTGAGGCACAAAAAAGAGGACTCTGATCTCAGTTTGCCATTACCTTATTGTCCTAGTGTCCCATGTGTTTAACATTTTATTGGATTTTTCATTTTTAATGAAGTATTATAACCTAAAGTTGTATTTAAATAAGTTGGAAAGGGTTTTATAGATATCTACTGTGTACTTCAGCCTACAGCCATACCACTGTGGCGTCCGATCCCATCAAATCTCAGAAGCTAAGCAGGGTCAGGCCTGGTGAGTACTTGGGTGGGAGACCTCCTGGGAACATCAGGTGCTGTAGGCTTGGGAAAAGGACCTAGCAACCCACTCCCTCAAAATAATCCGCCATTGAGAACCCTGTGAATAGCAGAGAAGCACTGACCATAGTGTTTCGCCTGTTATACATAGGGTTGCTATGAGTTGGACACCAACTAGACAGCACCTACCAATAATAACTGTGTATTTCTAACTTCTGTCATGGTCACATAGCTTTGAGACCCCCCCAGCAAAGCATAGAGTTCTTTCTTCCACACATGGTTAAATCCGAAAGACTTTTTTCTTTTTCCCCAACCCTTTTGAGATATCTGATAGCAGACACTTTCCTTTCAAAGACAGCACAGAAATTAAAACACTCAGATTCATGGAGTTAAGAGAAGCTAGCTCTTCCCAGTTCCAGATGGTGGTGGGAGAAGTATTGGAAGTTGTTGTTCTTTCTAGTTCCAGTTGTGATACTCAGTAGTATCATGGTCTTTGCTGTGACCTGTGAGATCCAAAAAGTTGCCAGACAAGGAATTGATGGAGAGTGGGGTCAGTGGGAAACATCAGAAATCCTAGGTTAGGTGAACATGAAATACGTGTGTGAAATAGAGACTAAGCTATTTAGCCATAGAGTGCTTAGGGAGTTATTTGAAACTATGGGAGTTTTATAATTCTAATTCGTACTATGGTAGTTTTATGATTTACTGTATGTTACAAGACAACAGCTAGTTATTTTGTTTTCTGATTTTTTAAAAATTTCCTTATAAGCCTGTGAAACAGAAATTAACTAAAGAATGAGAGTATGTGATTAATAAGTGCTAAATTAAGGGCTAAGTTTCTCCTTGTCAAAGAAGCTGATGATGAACTTTTAATTTGTTCAAAATACTTCCCACAGTCATCATCCACCATGGCAACACAAGTAATAAAACTGTTCAGAAGAAAGCCATGATACACAAATCTTGTGAAGTGACATCAGCAACTATTTCAAAAGTCAGTAATTATTTTGTGACAACTACCCAAAGGCATCTTTGTGGTGCTGGGAATCGAAATCGGGACCTCAGAGACTGCAGCGCAGCGCTCTACCAACCGAGCTAAATCCCAGCCAATCCACTGCCAAGGCAATCCCGAAACAGTCAGCCATTGAAAACCCTATGAGGGTCGCTATGAGTTGGATACCATCTCGACGGCACCTAACAACAACAACAACAACAACAACCCAAAGGCAATGACTTAATATATGTAGTTGTAAAAGGTTTAGTTATATAGCATGACTCTTCATTTAGATCAAATTACTGCATTTTTAAGGTATTTCAACTCATTTTCAATTTCAAGTAATGGATGTTAATGTGTTGACTCCAGGAGCAGAAGGACTTTGCAAATTAAGTTTAATATCAGTGTTATCAGTGTTTTGATAGAAAATCACTTAGTTCAATTCCACCATTTTTACTGTTTCTGATGCTTTTTCTCTTTGATGCTCCTGAGTGTGTAAGCTTATTTATAATACTTTCCTTATTGTTGTTTCAGTGGATTTTCAGGAGGGAACAGAACTAAACACATCTGTTCCCACAGAGAGGATGCCCAGGTTTGGAAGTGGTAATTCCATATCTACTTCATTCTCTTTGTCAAAGCAACACAGGAGACCAGCTAGATTCAAGAGGTCAGGAGAAAAGTTACTTATTTGATGGAAGAAGCTGCGAAATCACATTGAAAGGGACTTAGATGTGGAGAGGAAGGTAATTTTGGCTATCTCAACAACTTGCCACATATCTTTCCTCTTGACAGTTATACCCACACATATTATAGATTCTCTGTCCTAAATGTGCCTTTAAGTAATATCTCTTCAGTTGCAAGTTACTATTGTAGATTAGGGAAGCTTTATCATCTCTTGCTTCAATAAACTCTTCTATGTCTTAGCTATTTGGAATAATGCTGCAATGAACAGGAGATCCTGACCTCATTACCTTTGGTTATATTCTGAGTAGTGGGATTGCTGGGTCATTTGCCAGTTCTATTTCTAATTTTTTGAGGATTCGCTATACTGTTTTTCATAATAGCTGTACCATATTACATTCCCACAGCATACCAGAGTTCCCTTTCTCCACGTCCTTACCAACGTTTTTTATCTTTTGTTTTTAATAGCTACCCTGAGAGGTGTGAGATGCTATCTCATTGTTTTGATTTACATTTCCCTGATGACTAGTGATGTTGAGTACTTTTTCATATACCTGATGTCCATTTGTGTGTCTTTTTGGAAAATGTCCATTTAGATCCTTTCCCCATTTTTAAATTGGGTTTATTGTTTTCTGCTATTGAATCTTATGAGCTCTTTATATATTTTGGATATCAACCTTTTATAAGATGCACGATTTGCACATATTTTATCCCCACTTCATAAATTCACTTTTCATTTTGTTAGTTGTTTCCTTTTCTATGCAGATTTTTAGTTTGATGTATTCTCACTTGTTTAGTTTTTCTTTTGTTGCCTGTGCTTTGGGTGTAATATCCCCCAAATTATTGCCAAGACCAATATGGAGGAGCTTTTCCTCTATATTTTTCTTTTCTCCTAGGAGTTTTACAACTTCAAGTCTTATGCTTAAATTTCTACTGTATTCTGAGTTGATTTTTGTGTATGATATGAGATGAAGGTCTAATTTCAATCTTTTGCATATAAATATACAGTTTTACCAACACCATTTATTGAAGAGACTATCTTTTCCCCATTGTGTATTCTTGGCAACCTTGTCAAAGATTAGTTGACTATTGATATGTAGGTTTACTTCTGGGCTCTCTATTATGTTCTACTGATCTAAGTGTCTCTTTTTATAACCAAATCATAGTAGACATTGACCTTAGGTTCTAGCTATGTAGCCTCTCAGGAGGAATTCACAGCATGGCTGTTGGGTTCCTTCCAGGCCAGCAGACGTGCATCTCTCTCAAGTTTTATTTTCTTCTAGAGAGCACACCTGATAAGTTAGATCCATCCAGGACAAATTTCTTTTTGGTTAAGTTAATGTCAATGTATTAGTAACCTAATCACAGGAATCAGGAGAAGGATATGGGTCATCCACTCCTGAAGCAATCCCCAAACAACCAGCCATTGACAGCCCTATGAGGGTTGCTATGAGTCAGACCCAACTTGACAGCACTGCGAAACAACAACAAGAACAATTGCAGGAATGACAACCCATAAGACTCTCTAAGGAACACTCATTTGTGAGGGCAGGAGATTATCTAGTGAGGAATATCAAGGGCCTGGGAACTTAGATGGTACCCAAAATGGATTTGCATTCTACTTGCATTCCACTTTCTTCTATACTTCCTCAAGTATTCCCTGAATACTTGCACAAGGTTTATTCTTCCTTGTGGTGTTTTGAGAAAAAATCCAGTAGATGGAAACATTCCTTCCCATATTTAAAAAATTGAAAAAGTAAACAGAAAAGCTAGTATATGTTGTTGTTGTTAGGTGCCTTCATGTTAGGTCTGACTCATAGCAACCCTAGGTACAATGGAACAAAACACTCCCTGAGACTGTGTCATGTCTGGCACAGTTGTCAGTGCTTCTCTGCTATCCATAGGGTTTTTCAATGGCTGATTGTTTTGAGAGTGGGCTGCTGGGTCCTTCTCCCAAGTCTATGGCACATGGTATGCCCAGGCAGTCTCCCATCCAAAGACTAACTATGACTGACCCTGTTTAGCTTCTGAGATCAGATGGAATTGGACATCAGTGTGGCAGGTTTATAGACAAGCCAGAATATACAGAAACAAATGTTATCGTTATTACAGATGAAGTTAATGATGAAGAATGTAGCTTAGTAACAGAACCAAATATGTACTTTACCTCCTCTGCTCACCTGGTTTTGAGTTTGAGATTGTTTGTTCAAGGACAGAGAAGTCAGTGCCCCACACTGGTCCAGAAAGAAGGAGGGAGAAAGAGACCAAAAGCCAGTTCAGACTGTTGATAGACTGACTCTACCCAAGACCTGTGAGCATTGCTTACCAACAAATAACTTTATTAACTTTCAGAGAGGGATGAATTTTCCAACAGAGGTTTAAAGCGTTTAGGGAAAATGGGGAGAGAAGTTTCTCTCTAATATTCATTTATGCTTTAAATCTGTCTATGAGGATCGGACTTTTCTAAACCAAATAGTTATATAACAATAACAAATACATTTTCTCTTCCCACTAGCAAAATAGATGCATTGTCTACTTACTGTTGATCAAGAGAGACAAAGAAAGCTGTTTGGGAACTATTCAGTTCAAAGGGCACAAAAGCGTCACTTAAGAATGAGCAATCTACAGATTCAATAACTTCCATCCAGGACACACTGCAGTGTGGCCAGACCTTTTCAGCTGTGCAGCAGGTGCTTTTGTGGTTCACACCTGGACCCGAGAGGATTGGCTCACTTCAGGGTATTCCAGGTAAAGCAATCCATCCCTTTATTCCTGTGGCTCTTCCATCTCTGAACAACAGAAACATTTTTTTCATCTCCACAGAGATTCAGTTCCCTAGTGGAAAATGAGTTTCACTTATCACCAAACTGAATTAAAATGACATTGGCAAAAAGGTGATGCATGCATTTTGCTCTATAGCACACAGATAACCAGAGGGAGACCTGGTTTCTTTGGACTTAGTGGAGAGAGGAAATACTTTTGTATGACTTGGCTCTGCCTGTGTCATCTTCATGTCTATTTCTCAGTTTCTTTATCTGTGAAGTAGAAAAAAAAAATCCTGACTCTTCCATAAGTTTATTGTTGGGGAAAAGTTAATATATAAAAAATTTTGCTAAAAAAAGAATTACACAATTACAGTTTATCATCTACTATTGTTTATACAAATCTAGACTCTCAAATTCCTTCATAAAAGTAGTTGAAGGAGCTATCAATCTTATAAAGCATTGATTTAGATCATTTTTAACTTTCAATTGGCAAGGTTTAAAGACGGTTTTGTTCTTGAGCTTTACAAGGGATTGAAATGAAAAAGTTTTTTTAGTGCTCCAACTACGCTGCAATTCAGGCTTTGACATTTCTTTATGATCTCCTTCCTTTAGTTTTAGTAGTGCATGACACGGTTACCTGCCTGCCACTTTCTTCTAAATTCAAAAGACTTTTTGTTTTTAATCCAAGCCTAGGGTATCAGGTAATGGAGAAATAAAAGCAACCTGGCCCTGTAAGATCCCAGGGGACTCACACATTCTGGATAAGACAGGAAGTCTATTTGCAAAGCCCCTATTGATTTGTAATACCAGTGTCTCCTTTGCAAGTTAAGTGTTTATCATTCCATTCTTTTATCTCTCTAATTTTGAGAATTGGATTCGAATCTTTTAAAGGATGAGTTTGCTTGGATTACTGCCTTCTCTTCTGCATCATTTGAATTCTTGGCTTGTCACTATGGTGATTTCCAGAATGTTAACAAAGTTCAATAATCTTTGATTAGACTAATATTTCCTGAGGACTAAAAAAAATCAAGGACAGGCCAGAAATGTTATTTGCACAGCAAACACCCTGGGTTGTTTATGTGACAGCTTCACAGAAAAAGAAGAACAAAATGGCATTGATTGCCTTGTCGTCCCTGCTACCCTTTGAAATAACAAAGGAAATAAATAAACACGTGATTCATCAGGCCAGGCAAGACAAGAGGCCTAGCTGCCCTGTCTACCTGACTGTAAAGCCGATAGGATAAAAAACATTGATTGACAACTGTAATTAAGGCACTGAATATTTACTATAGCACACATAAAAACATAAAAAGAATAATAAAAAAAGAGCACTAAATTGGTTGCTAAGCTAAATGTGCAGTGTGAACCAAGACTATGTGTGTCTGTTTGGTTAATAATTTCCAAAGTAAGCCTCTGAGTTTGTCTCTGCTCACTCAGGTTTCTTGGTCTATGATGAGGACTTTATGGATTTAATTTTATTAGCAATGTGTTTTTCTGAGCAAGAGTTATTTTGTGCTTTTTTCTACTCAGCTACCATTTGTTAAGTACTTACTCTATACACAGTGCTGCACTGAACACTATATGATGATTTCCATGTGATGGTCTATAGGTCTTTAGAGTCTCTATAGTAAGCACACATAGCCTGCAGTCCTACCACTGTGGCATCTAATCCCATCAGATCTTGGACACTAAGCAGGGTCGGGCCTGGTTAGTACTTGGATGGGAGACTGCCTGGGAACACCAGGTGCTATAGGCTTGAGAGAAAGATCTGACAACCTACTCCCCCAAAACAATCAGATTTAGTTCAGTTGGTAGAGCACTGCTCAGCAGTCTCTGAGGTCCCGGGTTCGATTCCCAGCCCTGCAAAAATGGGAGAAGGACATGGCAATCCACTCCCAAGGCAATCTCGAAACAGTCAGCCATTGAAAACCCTATGAGGATCGTTATGTGTCAGACACAACTCCACAGCACCCAACAACAATAACAACATAGTAAGCTCATCAATGTTTTATCAATACCACCTCCTGCATTGTCCAGAGAATTGTAACTAAATTTTAGTCTCTAGGACAATTTCCTTTCTTTTGTTTTGTTTTGTTTTCTCTTTTTAGACAGGATCTCACTGTGTAGCCCAGGCTGGCCTTCAACTTAGATCCTTCTGCCTCAGCCTCCCCAGAACTAGAATAACAGGCATGTACCACTGTGCCACACCCACGACAATCTTTAGGTGGTACCACAACATGTCAGAACAAGCAACTGACTTCCTAAAGTAGCACATCTTGGATGAGAGATTAAACATTTAAGTCTTTGCAGCATGAGAATTTCTGTTAGCTGAGATCCCTGATAGCCAATCATTAGGCTGACCCCTTTATTCATTCATCAGGCTGACCCTCTCTTCATTCATTCCTTAACTCAGCAAATGTAGATGGGAGCCAGGTCTGCACCAGGCACTGTTGGTTCCCAGGGACACACTGTGAAGCATTCATAGTTGTGCCCTCAGGCAGCCCAAGTAAATGGGCATCTGTGAGGCTCTAATGCAGTGGGACAAAAGGGATGAGTGAAGCTGTTACAGAGGTGCCTAGGAGGGGCCTGGACCCCAGTCTTGGGGGCTCCGAGTAGAAATCCCAGAATAGGAAAGATTTAAGACAAGTCAGGCCTGCAGCCATAGCCCTGTGGCATCAGAATCCCGTAAGATCTCAGAAGCTAAGCAGGGTCAGGCCTGGTTGGTACTTGGATGGGAGACCACCTGGGAACACCAGGTGCTGTAGGTTTGGGAGAAGGACCCAGAAGCCCATTCCCAAAAATCAATCCACCATTGAAAACCCTATGAATAGCAGAGAAGCACTGACCATAGTGTTTCCCCTGTTGTACGTAGGGTTGCTATGAGTCAGATACCGACTTGACAGCACCTAACAACAATAACGGGCTGGGATTTAGCTCAGTTGGTAGAGTGCTGAGCTACAGTCTCTGAGGTCCTGAGTTCAATTCCCAGCACTGCAAAAATGGGAGAAGGGCCTGGCAATCCACTCCCAAGGCAATCCCGAAACAGTCAGCCATTGAAAACCCTATGAGGGTCGCTATGAGTCGGATACCGACTCGACGGCACCTAACAACAACAACAATAACAAAGACAACAGCAGTGTAATCCAGAAGATGAGGAGGAAACAAAGAGTGTCACAGCAAGAAGGACATGTTCAAAATTCTTAATTGAGAGAGTGTGACCCATATTGAGACCCTGCAAGAAACTCAATTTGCTTGGAAGACAGTATTAGCAAGGTGGCTGTTGGCAAAGGATAGAAATGAGGCTGAAGAGTAGGCGGAGTGGGATGAAGGCTTTGGGGCATCACGCTAAGGGGGTTGATGTTTATTCTGAGGGCAATGGGGAGTCACACTCTGAAGAGAAGCACAGCTCACCTTTTTTGTGTCCACTCCTGCCCAGGTGCTGCAGGAAGTTATGATGAAGTAGATCTATTCTGTGGCCCTTGAACCTTTTGGTTAGCTGGGATGATAGAAGTAACAAACAAAATGGTTAATGAGTAATTTTCAGAATTAACCAAATTCTTGACCAAGTGATTCTAACCACCGAGACTTGCCTTGTGGATAAAAATTGAAGAAACAAAGGACAGGAGAGCTGATGAAGGAGTTGGAACACCTGCATGTAGAGAGTTGTACTGTACTTAATTTCCACAGGGGTTCGTACTGTTTTCTACCTTTCAAGCCAGTCTGAAGACCAAGCAGCTTCCAACGTTTTTAGTCTCTGTAAAAAGCAATGAAAACTCAGCTCTGGTCTTGCTGGAATGGTTGCTTACCCAAAAAGACTTTAACTAGCTCAACCAGCTTAGACAACATGAAGTTACAAAACATCGGTTCAGTTTACTTTTTCTGAAGTTCCCATTTCTGTTACACAGAGGTTTACAGATTAGACAGTTGAAAAAGGATTGATTCGGGTTCAGTTCTTATCCCACAAGTTGAGGTGAAGGACAAGGAGTTTGGGAGATCCCATATTGTGAAAACAGCTGTTGAGAGCCTCATTAGGGCCATCTGTTTTCTTGTTCCCCTTATTCACCACATTTCAGTACTATTTTTAAGCCTTTGATTCAATAGAAGCTATTTTCTGATCAAATTAGTCCTCATTCCTCACTATGTGACTACCTAATATAATAGAACACAAGGAAAGTAATTAATCAAAGCTGTCATGGACATCTGGAAGGCCCCAGCTGTGGCTGCATGGCAGAGGTAGCCCTTCCAGAAAGAGGGTTATCTCCTGCGGATGGTATGTGCTCTTACATCCTTAATTTGTTCTGTGCTATTCAGTAAAAAAACCTGCAGCCTTACCACTGTGGCATCTGATCCCATCAGATCTTGGAAACTAGGCAGGGTCGGGCCTGGTTAGTGCTTGGATGAGAGACCACCTTGGAGTACCAGGTGCTGTAGGCTTGGGAGAAGGACCTGGCAACCCACTCCCAGAAAACAGTCAGCCACTGAAAACCCTATGAATGGCAGAGAAGCATTGACAATAGCGTTTCATCTGTTGTACATAGGGTCGCTGTGAGTCGGATACCGACTGGATGGCACCTAACAACAACAACATTCAGTAAAAACCACCATGTTGGCTTTCTTTGCAATTACTCTGAAAGTTTTTCCATTGGAAGTTATTTTCATAAGCCATGATTCAATCGAATACTTTCTTTTTAATCTTGTTTTTGAGGAGGACCTGAGGCATCAGTAAGTTACTCTCAAAAGCCTCCCCATGGAAGCTTTTAACAATGCTTTCATTGTTTTTTTTTTTTTAGCTTCCTATCATAAACCTGAGTGTTTATTCATTGTTTCATTTACGCATTTTTTCACATATAAAAATTTTTTTTGTATTTCCATGGAAAATGTCAATATCTAATCTGGCTAGATCCAAGAAAAGAAGTTTCCTTCACACGTGTTAGCAAGAGGTCTGAAATGACTAGAATCATGGAGCCTAGCTCTAATGACATCATGAGTTCAGAAAGAGACCATCCTATGAAAAGTTATTATGGCCAAGTTGCTTATTAATTTATTTTCTCAACATTTCAAGTTAACTATTTATATATTGGGGGAAAACTCAATTTTCACAAATTGCTCAATATTTCTAGTTTGAAAATAGGGACAACTGTGTTTATATTAGAGGTGTTGGGAGCTTAGACTCATCTCTTTTCCTTCACAGTTCATGGTAGTAATTTATGTTCACAGGGAACCCAAAGACCCTTTATCAAATGTCCCAGTAAGCTGATTTTCACCAAGTGCTGGGTCTCTGGTTATATTAAAAATTGGAGGTGGCCAGGGGTGGTGGCACACACCTATAATCCCAGAGAATTTGGGGGGCTAAGGCAGGAGGATCGCAAGTTTGAGGTGAGAGGCAGCCTGTGTAATTTACTGAGATCTTGTCTCAGAATAAAAAGTAAAAAATAGGCTGTGGGCACAGCTCAGTGATAGAGAGCTTGCAAAGCATGCGTGAGACTATGGGTTCAACCCCCCATACCGGAAAAAAAAAATGGAGGCACCTCCTGGTTTCCGCTCCAAGTTAAATATTTGCAGATGAATGGGGCAGAGATAGCCTGATTTGCTTGTGCCTTTATAGGTAGTGAAGTTGATGGGGGTAGAGGAGAGAAAGGGACAGGGTGGGAAAGAATATAAATCTGTGTTTAGAAGACAGCTGAAAAGGCTCACAGCCTGCTCCTTTGTCCTGGAATCTCTCTGTACCACCAGATGAGTCACTTCTCCCACACGTGTGGGGGAGCAGTGAGTAATCAATGAACACGGATGACAGACAGGCCCACCCAACATGACATTTGCAGGGACAAGATAGGAAGCTTCCCCGTGGTTCAAACAAGAGGCCAAGGCCTCCCTGGCCCATGTTACGGGAACAGCATCCATTGTGCCTTTCCAGAAGTGGCAGGCTTTCCTGCTCCCAGGCTTGGCAAAGCCAAAGCACAATCCCAGCCTCCTCTCACCGAGGCAGGAGGTGGATTACTCTTAATCAAAGGGATGCACACTACAAACAAAAGCGATGTGTGTTCCCAAGGTAGTTTTATCAAACTCGATCTTGAATTCTGTTTGCATAGAATGCAATTCTTTATTCTCTGAGGGGCTGAATCTTTCATGCAGCATCCATTTATGGCGGAGCAAGTGGGTAAAAATAGGATGATCCTAGAATTCTCCAACCTTGTCTCTCCTTTCTGGCTCTGACATGATGAGGGCCTGCAGGTGGGAGAATTAAGAATAATTTAACGAAGTATTTCCAAATCCTAGACAAATTTGGTGGTAGTATGAAATGGAAAGTGATAGATTTTTAATTGTGGTTGAACTAAAATATAGAGTTGGATTCAATCATAGGCAGAGAAGGGAGCTACCAAAAATATGATTTTAGGGCTTTTGCAAAGGACTTCCTGTGCCTCCAACACCACCTGCATCTGTTCACTGGTATTCTACTAGCAATGAAAGAAGCAACTGGCACTAATGGTGCTTCCTTTCTGTCACCACCATTTTCACAGTATGTCTCTGTTGTGCTAGATCTAGTCAATTATCTTGCAAATCTTGGATACAGCTATTGTTATTCCCATTTTATATGAGGCAACACAGGCACAAAGAAGATGTCACTTATCCATGGTCACATGGTTAGTAAGATGATCTAAAACTTGAACCAATCAGACAGGCTTGTTGTCTAGTCTCTCACCACCTTGCCTACTTGGAATGGAAATTTCCCCAGGGCAGGGAGCTTATTGCTTGAGATTCATACTAAGGGGTAAATGACTAACATAAGATGCTTTTCAAAGAAGAGGCATGGGCGATGTAAAGCCCTGAGACATTTGCAATAATTTCTATCAGGATTTCGTCTATGAACCATAAATTATTTTACCAATAAGTTTTAAAACTTCAAAATATGTTTAAAAAATTTAAATTATTTAAAAACATATTTTAAACTTTACTGCGTGGTGGTGACATGCACTTTTTATTCTCTCACTGTTTTGTACAGGATTTTATGTTTATCTGTTAGATCAAGCTTGTCAATTCTGTTATGTTAATTAGTTGTTATGGATAACAACATACATATTAATGTTGACAATTTTGGAAGATAAGCTAAGCAGTTGTTTTTGACTGTTAGCCTAGGAACTTTGGAACTTATTTCTCCCTTCGTTCATAAAGATTGAATATTATGATACTCTGGTAGAATTATTATCTGAAAACAATATATGTGAATGATTTTTGTCACACCAACTATTTTCATTTATCCTGGTTGAGATATGGTATACTTTGAATCTGATAACTCATTTTTTCCCATCGATTCCTACATTGATGGAAACACAACACTGAATGTGATATGTTCTATGGAAACTCAATACTGAATATAACATGTTTTCCTGGGTATAAATTTTGAATGAAGGTTTGGGAGAATAAGGACTTAAAAATATTAAAACAAACACATATAAATGGAACAAAACCTATGATTGAACAAAAGATACTCAAGGAGTCTCAGTATTTCTTGACTTTCTCCTTGTGCAAGACATCTCTCTTTCAGGGTTTGCACTGTCTCTCTGCCATGAGGATTTGCATCTACTGTGTATGCCTGCTTATGACTACTGTATTGGTTTCCACTGAGAAAATGCAGTGTGTGTGTGTTCCTGAAGTTGTTTTTTTGACGACCAAGCACTATCTGATTAGCAGTGGAGGCTATTGCCTATAGCAACTTTGAAATCCCCAACCTACCTATCATTAATATTCCCTTATTTTCTGGAAGCCTTTTGGCCACGCAACACTGACATTTTATGACATGCCATTTCAACTAATGAAACAGCTGACATTCTTTCTTTGGCAACTTGGGACCAAGTTTAAATCAAACAGCCCACATGGGCAGTCTGGTGTGACAGGTTCCCCGGGGATGCGGTTCTCGGGTGGCTGTTGTATAACACTCAGAAAATAAATAATAATGGGGGAAATTAACTTAAATGCAGCTAGGACACACTGTTGTTGAAAAGGTTTGTACGACGGGCTGTGTGGGAGGAACGCGGTGGAGTGGAAAGAGATTGGAGTAGACAGATCAGATTTTGAATTCTGGTTTCTTCCTTAATTGATGTCGGTCCTCAGGGGAAGCAGTTACATAAACTACCCAAACTTTACTTTCCTCATCTGTACTATAAAGGATACCATGAGTATCATATAGGGTTGAAATAAAGAATTGTTGTTAGGGATGGAGAAGCAGGGTCTGACTTATAACAACCCTATGTACAAGAGAATGAAACACTACCCAAGACTGCGCCATGTCTGGCACTACTGTCAGTGCTTCTCTGCTATTCATAGGGCTTTTATTGGTGGATTGTTTGAGGAGTGGGCTGCCAGAACCTTCTCCCAAGCCTACAGCACCTGGTATTCTCAGGTGGTCTCCCATCCAAGTACTAACCAGGCTCAACTCTGCTTAACTTCTGAGATCAGAGGGGATCGGACTACAGGGTGCTATGGCTATAGGTGAAATGAATAAATAATAAAGCATATGATGAAGTACCTGGATTACATTAGGTTCTTAAATAAACTGAATACTTCCAAATTATATTTTTAATTGCTTAGCTGTTTTGGGCTCATGCATTCATTTCTTTAAGATTTCTTATTCCTTTCTCCAGGCAGATGGGCCCTCACCTGCAACATCTTGAAGTGGAATTAGGAAATCTGTAAATTTTCTTTTGGCTTTAGTGCTATTTTATCAAAGTTGCAGTGCTTGGAGGAAGCAAATATAAATGAATATTCAGAATTAAGCAGCCGTAGCCCTGTGGCATCCGATCCTGTCAGATCTTGGAAGCTAAGCAGGGTCGGGCCTGGTTAGTACCTTGATGGGAGACTGCCTGGGAACACCAGAAGCTGTGGGCTTGGGGAAAGGACCTGGCAACCCCCTTCCAAAAATCAATCTGCCATTGAAAACCCTATGAACAGCAGAGAAGCACTGACAATAGTGTTTCCCCTGTTGTACAGAGCGTCGCTATGAGTCGGATACCAACTCGACGGCACCTAGCGATGACAACAACAACATTCAGAATTAAAGTTATAGTTGAAATAAAGGCTGCACATATTTGATTATTTTAAAGATTTCAAAACCGACACATAACAAGCTCTTAAAGTTCAAACAAACAGAATGCCATGGTTCATGCCTGCAATCCCAGTGACTCGGGAGGCAGAGGTAGGGGTATTTCCAATTTTGAGACCAGAGGCAGCCTGCATAATTTAGTGAGACCTTGTCTCAAAACAAAAAGTATAAAATGCACTGGAGGTGCAGCTCAGTGGTTGAGCACTTGCAAAATC
>VMDO01008574.1:55763-83334 GCA_007922755.1 Pedetes capensis
GAGGTATAATTGATATACAAATACATGAGTATATTTAATAAACATGATTTGATAAGCATGGATATATGCAAGCACCTGTGATACCATCACTGCAATTAAGGTAGCAAATATAGCTGTCTCCTAAAATTTCCTTATGCCCTTTGTTTTTATTTTTTGTTTTGTCTTGTCTTACCATGAGATCAACCCTCTTAAAATATTTTGAAGTGCACCCTACTGCATTGTTAACTATAACACTATGCTGTACAATAGATCTCCAGAACTTACTCATCTTGCATAACTGAGACTATGTCCCTTGAGCACCATCTCCTGAATAATCAGCTCCCTAGCAATCATCATTCCACCTTGTGCTTCTGTAAGTGTGACTACTATAGATACTTCATACAAGTGGAATTGTGCACTATTTGTCCTTCTGTTGCTGGCTTTTTTCACTTAGCATAATGTCATTCAGGTTTATCCATGTTGTTGCAAATGACAGCATTTCCTTATTTTTAATAAAGTCAGAAAAATATTTCATTGTACAAACATACCACATTTTCTTTATCTGTTCATCCACTGATGACCTCTTGAGTTGCTTCTGTGTCTTGGTTATTATAAATAGTGCTGCTAAGAGCTCTAGGATGCAGATATCTCTTGGAGGTACTAATGGTATTTTCTTCGGAAATGTACCCAGAAATGGGATTGGTGGATCATATGGCAATTCTATTTTTAATTTTTTGAGAAACTGAAAACATTGCACATTGTTGGTGAGAAATGTAAAATGTTGTAGCAGCTGTAGAAAACAATATGGAGGGTACTATTTTTGTATCAGGCTTTTGGTGTTTCTTTTCCTCATTTTTAAAGACTTACAACTTAAATTTGTAGTTTGTCCCTTTACTTTTCTGAAAATTTTCCATGAAAAAAGTTTTATTTAAAAATTTTGGAGTTGAATTTATCAAATTTTCTTTCCATTTCTGGACTATTTCATTTAGGTGGACCCCCAAACTACTACATTTTTAATTATGCTGCCTATGTGTTGTGTATATACATTTCCATTGCTGGCAGAACTTGTCTTCTCTCATTGTTCTCTTTTAGGTTTTTCCTAGATTTTTTTGAACAACAAAATGTGTATACACTTTAGAATGTACTTGTTTAGCTCTAGGGAAAGCAAACTCCTTTGTTTTTAATTAAGAACTCATTAAATTTATATATTATGATGGGGAGATATAACTGGCTTATTATGCTGAATCATTTTATTCAAGAAAAATGATATCTTTCCACTTGTCACCATCTAATTTTTCCTTTTGGGGGAAATGTTTTAAAGCGTTCCTCATCTGAGTCTTCAAATTTCTTGTTCAATTTTTTTGAATTGTAAATAAGATCTGTTATTTCATTATATGTTCTAGTTGATGATTATATGTATATGAAGGCTATTAATTTTTATATGATAGTTTTATATGTTCTAGATTATGGCATTCTTCATTTTTCAAATTAGTTTTAGTATTAATTCTCTTGAGTTTTTTTTCCCCCAAGACATCATGGCATCATCTGCAAAAAAGAAATTGCATTACTTCTTTCTTTTCTCATTTCTGTTCCTCTGATTGCCTACAGAGTGTTTATTTTTATTTGAGTAGCGTTCTGTGATGGGATATATGCTCTCAGGCTGCCTCACCCCCTCCACTGCCCATGGCTGCTCTCAGACAGCTTCATTCATGTATGTGTTTGCCAGGCTCCAGAAGGCATTGGAAATTCTTGACCCAGTCAAGACTAACAATCTTCACATAACTTGAACAGCTGCTGCAACCCCTATGTCATCATTGTGCATTTCCTCCTTCCCATGGAGGGTTAGGTAGGTCAGGGCATAAAGGTCAGGTCAGCACCATAAATTCAATTAAGCTTGGAGAAACCCATTAGTCACGATACTCTATTGTGGTAGAATCTTCAGAAAAGCAAAGAAGGAATCCAAAATTGAAGCCAGAGAGATTAAATGCAAATGTTAACCCCAAAGGAGTAAGAACAAGATAAGAAAAGAAAGAGAGACTTGAGAGTAAGACTCAGACAAGGTTGGATCAATACAGGAGCCGGGCAGAGATTCGGAGGACAATTTCATTATTCATGGACAGATGTTTGTGGTTTGATTTTATGAGGCACTGGCTGCCTGGGGGTGTGGACTTATGAGGCTGATTAAAAGTCTCAATACCAAAATAGGTAACAGTCACTAGTGTAAGGTTTTAATACTGCATTATAAATGGGTTCTGGATTTTTTGCTGAATTATAGAGGCATGGTATCTTCCCTTTTGATCAGCACTATCTACGACTTTCTGTAATGAAGGAAATGTTGTCTGGTAAAGTAGTCACTAGAAGCATGTACATACTGTGCATCTGAAATGAGGTAAGTGCAACAAGGAGGTGAATCCTTAACTGTATCTAATTTATTTTATGTCGTCGTCGTCGTCGTCTTCCTCCTCCTCCTCCTCCTCTCCTCCTCCTCCTCCTCCTCCTCCTCCTCCTCCTCCTCCTCTTCTTCTTCTTCTTCTTCTTCTTCTTCTTCTTCTTTTTGTGGTACTGGGGGTTGAACCCCTCGCACTTCCATGCTTTGCAAGTGCTGGACCACTGAGCTGCTTCCCTGGCCCATTTTTTTAGTTTTTGAGATAAGGTCTCACTAAATTCTGCAGACTGCCTCTGGTCTTGAATTTGAGATCCTCCTGCCTCTGCCTCCCTAGTCTCTGGGATTACAGGCGTGCACCACCATGCCCAGCTGATTATTATTCTTTTAATTGTGGGATAATGTATGTTTCTAATTTTAATTAAATTTAAATGGACAATGTAATGAGTGGTCAAATGCATGACCGAGGATGCCTGTGTCTTCAGTTTGCGACAACTCCATCAAGCACACTATAACATGAATACCACTCTAGTTTTTAATGGACTTACAACCAAATTTAATAATAATGCAATACAACACTGTGTAATGTGATAATGTACATTTGAGTTTTAAAATAATAAAATAACTTATCCAAAGTAAGTCATGCAAATTATTAGTTTCAAATGTGTGGCTTGAGCTAAGGTTTTTTGATTCCAGGAATAATCTTCATTCTGTTACACAGAAGTGCACTTTCTAGCTTTACCAATGAGTCACAAAAGTATATTACTCTTACAACCTTAAATATACACTTGCCATATGACCTGGAAATCCCACACCTATGTATTTATTCAAGAGAAATGAAACCATATATTCACACAAAAACCTGTACATGAATATTTATAGAAAATTTATTCACAATTGCCAAAAGCTAAAACTAACTCAAATGCCCCTCAACTACTTAATGGAAAAGCAAATGGAGTATGTACAATAGAATATTGTTAGGTGCTATTGAGTCAGGGTCTGACTCATAGCGACCCAATGGACAACAGGTGCTTCTCTGCTATACATAGGGTTTGTAATGGCTGATTATTTTGGGGGAGTGGGTTGCCAGGTTCTTTTCCCAAGCCTACAGCAACTGGTGTTCCCAGGCCATCTCCCATCCAAATACTAACCAGGTCTGACCCTGCTTAGCTTACAAGATCTGATGGGATCAGATGCCACAGTGGTATGGCTGCAGGTAATGAAGTCCTATTTGGCAATAAAAATGCCTATTGATACATGCAAACACATGGAAATTGCAAACACATCTTGCTAAGTGAAAGAAGCCAGAATCAAAAGTTTATATACTACATGATTCTATTTATCTGATAGTCTTGAGAAGCCAAAAATATAGGGAAATAGAATAAATTAGTGATTGTCAGGGGCTGAGGTTAGGGATGACCACAAAAAGGGGCATAAGGATGTTTTGAGGGCTAATGAAAAGTGCTCTATCTTTATTATGGTGATGGTTATATGACTGTACGCATTTGTTAAACTCAAAAATGTTGACTATGTTGAATAAATTTTACTGTATGTAAAATATACTTTGATAAACTACAACTCTGTATCTGTGTATGTATGTCCCCCACAGGTCTATCAGCTTGTTGTGCTGTGGGGGCTTACATGTTACTGTGATACTGAAAGCTATGCCACCAGTATTTCAGTTACCATCAGGGATGCCCATGGTTGATAGGTTTCAGCTGAGCTTACAGACTAAGAAAGACTAGGGAGAGGAACCTAGCAGACAACTCCCAAAACAATTAGCCATTGAAAACCCTATGAATAGCAGAGAAGCACTGTCAAATCTAGTGCCTGAAAATGAGCCTCCCAGGCTGGAAGGCATTTAAGAGACAAGTGAGGAAGAGTTGCCTCCTCAAAACAGAAAGAACCTCAATGATGAAAATGGAGTAAAGCCCCTGGAACCCCCATTTGCCGATGTGGCACAACTCCAAACGAGAAGAAACACAGTGGTAGTAACAATGGGTGCAAACATAAGGATCCTGTGCACGGCAGTTTCAGGTAGTGTTTCTTTGTGTTGTTCATAGGGCTGCTATGAGTTGGATCTGACCCGAGGGCATCTATGAACAACAACAACAACAACAACAATGTATGTATGTACAACAACATGTATGTATATATGTATTTGTAGGGCACATTATGGGATAGAGAGGGAGCTTTGTTTGGATAGGGGCCTATCTAGCCCACCTGGAGGTCTGATCTAGGGTTGGAGACAAAATGGCCCCCAGTGATTTAAATGTCACTCCTAATTGGTTGCACTCACCCCCTCCTGCCACTATATGATTGGCTGACTGCCATTTTGAAGCCATTGCTATATAAGGACAGTGCACAAGGCGCTCAGAAGCCATTCCATCGCCATCTGAGCCGTGCTGTACCACTGCAGCATCCTGCCTCCCCATCACCACGGAGGTCTCGCTCGCAGGCCCAAGACAGAAAAGTCCACCTGTCCTCGCAGAGGCCATTCCATTGCAGGACAGAGACAAAGAACATCGGGAACCAATAGCAGCGGAGGAGAATCCAACCTATGCAGAGTACATCTGGGATGCCGGGACCCAGATGGCTGCCCGCAGAGGCTGGAGCCATGATACTTCTGCTATGCCGAAGGGCAGGCTTGAGGGCTTTCTTTACAGGAACTGTACAATAAAATCTGTATTCAGGAAGGCATCCTGAAGCCATCCGTCCTTGATTCTGTCCACCGTGCCTCACCAATACCCTCTCCATCCCAGGTGTGGAGCCCCGATCCTGGTGGGAGGAGGAGAGCTAGCCAGGTCCCAGCCATGGGGAGGGGCGACCCACATGTATTGCTCTATCTATGCATCTAAATATGCTAGGAACCCTAGCCTATACTGGTAAGAAAAGAAGATTTGATGTTGAGGATCTGGGGCTTGTGGCCAGCAATCTAAGAAACAGGTGCCAATGAAATGCAACCACATTTCCAAGAAATCAGGTCAGGTGGGGCATGGGCCCAGCAATGAGACCTTCAGGGTAATAATAAACACTTAGTTGAATCTCCTTAAGGGAGAATAGGATTGGCTGTAGTTCTTAGTTACAATCGAACCCAGCCAGCATCAGGAACCAAGAAAAGAGGGTCTGGCCCCAGGAATCCTATCTGGATCATTCGCAACATAACCTCAGCCCCAAGCTGAATGCCTGGCCTTGGTTGGTGCTCCCAATAGGAACCACCTCACTGTGTATATCAAAACACCACGTTGTACACCTTACCTATATATAATAGTTACTGTTGAAAGAAAAAGCGGGCTGTCTCAGAAACTGAGTGGCTGGTTTGCCACAGGGTACTATGCCAGAAGCTGGCAGGGATGGGTAAAAAGACATTGGCAAGCTCTGGCCATGGCAATTCCAGCTGGTGCGTGACGACAGATTGAGGTGAGCAGCTTCCAATCGGCCTCTTTAGTCTGGCTTTCTCTGCTGAAAATTGAGTGTGATGGCAAAGCCTGAATGCTATTTCATTCCATTGTGCTCCTGTTCAGGTGACTGGCACTCGACTCCCCGAGTGATTCACAGGCAGAGACGTTGTTCCTCTCAGGTCTAGGGTGTTTTGCCCACGTGCTTCTGTCCTTTCAAATGTTTGCTCATCCTCCTGCTGGCGTTCATCTCCGTTGCTAAGACAGTTTCTATGGCAAAGGCTCACCAGCTAAGTGAGGATTACACACAGTAAATTTTCCAAGCAGATGAACTTGACACAGAAGCAGCTGCTTTTCACCAGGCAGAAGGCAGGAGTGTGCAGGGATCAGCTCAGCAACTTAAGCAGCATCTTCAATCTTTTATTGGGGGGCAATGACTGGTTTTTGCCACTGACATTTGAGGTGAAAAGATCTGAAATCCATTCACGGTGTGCATACATGGAGAAATATTCCGATGCACTGAAAATAAAATAGAAGCTATTTTATAAAATGGAAGGTTAGCAGACATGTTACAATAAAAGAGATGATTTTAGAATCAGCTGGAGTCCTGCTACTGATTGCTTGGAAAGTGAGAATCATGTTGGATTTTAGATGTTAAAGAAACAAAAAACTGTCAGGGGGAAGAAATGCAGGCTTTGATGGTATATCAAGCCCACCAAAGTTAGGATCTTTCTGCCTGGAACAGGAAACTTAAAGCCTTTTCAATCAATTTCACCAGCAATGCTGGTTATTAATCACTCTCTAGAGCTACACACGTGTCTACCTATTTCTCTCTATGAGATACAAATTGCAATCCTGTCTGATTTTGTATGGTTTCTGATGCTGATTGGGTCCTATTTTAACTAACAGCTATAGCCAATCGTGTTCTCCTTTAAAGAGATTAAGATAAATTTCTTTATCCATAAAGTAAAATTGATCTCAATTTAACTTTTGAAAACTGAGAACTTGGTGATACCTAAGTCCTCTGACATTATGATGGCCTCAGTGATGGCTTGCTCATCTTAAGCCAGCTTTCATCTTCTCTCCTGTTCTTTTCCTTACAGTATTGAGCAAGGAGTTGCTTGGAATTTCATTCTAGTAATTTCTGGGACCTTCTGTCATCCTCTTTTGTCTTTGTTCCAAAGAACTGTGCTATAGGGTCACTAAAGGAATGATTACTTAAATTTAGAATTCTCTAGCTACTCTCCTTTATTGCTTTCAAATCAACAAATATTTGCAATAATGTGTTATGTGAAAACAACAGTGGTAGAGCTTATGACAGATAAGAGTGTCTATGATGGCTTATAGTGAACTCATGTTCCAGTGAATCTGGGAAAATCCTGGAGTATTTAGGGTACTTTGCAATTCCTCTAGTGTTTTCATGGCTTCCCAGGTTTGCTGCAGCCTTCTCTAATATTACCCTGGGACACAAAATGCATGGGTGTGGGCATGAATGATTGTCAAACTATGTCTCAACTAGACTATCCAGGGAAGTTTGGAATCAGAGTTTATCTCAGTCATGCTTCTTTCTTTCTGCACCTGGGGTTAAATAAATTATAGGACATTTATACTACAAAATTGTTGTTGTTAGGTGCCTTCAAGTTGGGTCCAGCTCTTAGCAACCCTCTGTACAACAGAACAAGAAACATTTCCCTACACGGTGCCATGCCTGGCACTATGTCAGTGCTCCTCTGCCATACATAGGGGTTTCAATGACTGGTTGTTTCAGAAGTGGGCTTCCAGGTCCTCCTCTCATTCTTATGGCACTGGCATCAACCCCAGGGCTTTGGAGAGTCCAGAGCAGCACTCTACCAACTGAGCTAAGTCCCAGCCCACCCTACAAAACGGTGGTGCTGTTAGGTGCCACAGAATCAGTGTCCAACTCATAGTGACCCTAGATACAATAGGCAAAACACTTTTGTTAGTGCTTCTCTGCTATTCATAGGGTTTTCAATGGTAGATTGATTTTTGGAGGGTGCTGCTGGGTCCTTCACCCAGGCCTACAGTATCTGCTGTTCCCAGGTGGTCTCCTATCCAAGTACTAACCAGGCCCAACCTTGCTTAGCTTCCGAGATCTGATGGGATCAGATGCCACAGTAGTATGGCTGCAGGCTTACCTTACAAAATACAGTATAATTATTCAGAATAAATGTGAATATATATTTAGTGACATGAAAAAGTACATGCTTTACTTTTGAGTGAAAACAAACAAATTGCAACATGTGTTCCAAGATAATTCCATCTGAAAAATAAACATATAGCTGGATCTATGAACATTTACATGTTTATATGTATGTGTTCATATTTACTAAGAACGGTCTAGAAGATTATAGTTAAAATGCTGACAATCATCTCTGATAAACAGCATTAGGGAAGATTAAGACTTCCTTTGACTTTTTTCTCTCTTAGAAGTTTCTATAAGGAACTTGTATTCCTGTATGATTGAGACATAAACAGGAAACCAAGTTTAAGATAGGGGCTATACAGGGACCAGGGCTGGGATTTAGCTCAGTTGGTGGAGTGCTGCTCTGCAGTCTCTGGGGTCCCAAGTTTGATTCTCAGCACTGCAAAATGGGAGAAGGGCTTGGCAGCCCACTCCCAAGGCAATCCCGAAACAGTCAGCCATTGAAAACCCTATGAGGGTCACTGTGAGTCGGACTCGACTCGACGCCACCTAACAACATAACAACATACAGGGACCAGGGAAGGATTCCAGTCAATGTGAATCTTCCCATATACATATTGAGTCTTTCTCAGGCCCTTGCCCCGGAGGATATACATAGACTGGCCTTTAGAAACTTGGTTTTCTTTAATGAATCAATGATACATCCAGTCATTTTCAGGACTTACCTTTCCTCTTAAATTGAGACATTTTAAACTCAGAGAATATCCACCATTATTTCATACTGAAATTTTTTTTTTTTTTTTTTTTTTTTGGTGTGTGTGTGTGTGTGTGTGTGTGTGTGTGGTACTGGGGTTGAACCCAGGCCTTCTCGCTTGCATGCTTTGTAAGTGCTGGACCACTGAGCTACACCCCCAGCCCTTTTTTTTTTTTTTTTTACTTTTTGAGACAGGGTCTCACTAAATTACACAGACTGCCTCTGGTCTCAAACTTGTGATCCTCCACCTCCTGAGCTGCTGGGATTACAGGCGTGCGCCACCGCACCCAGCTCACTGAAATGTTTGAGGGAAAAAAAATTGCAGAGTGTGAAATGGATAAGACAAGGGAATATCATGGAAGCCCTTCTTACAAAGTTTGATGAAGACAGAGCGTCTGCAGGCTTCTGCTTTGCTCCCAGCTGGCTCTGCTGCTGTAGTGAACACCAGCAGTTAGTCCAATTTTCTACATTAGTCCCTGGTTGCCAAAAGGATCTAGAAGCTGGGAAAGACTCCATAGCTACAGCATTGAAGTTCAGAGTAGCAAGGTTTATTTCCCCGCAAGATGGTATTCTCGGGTTTATGTATATTTGTTCTTTCCAGTGACCCCTGTTCTGTACGTGTCACCTTGCTGCCATTCAGCATGGCCTGTGTTCTGACTGTCCAGGGGCTTCCAGGAACAGCAAGCAGATTGATGGCTTGCTGAAACCTCCCTCATTATCGCTCACTGTAAATTCCTTTCATGAGGAATCTCTTGGGCCCTGGATGCAGAGCTTCTTTGTTGCATGTGCTTTGAAATAAAATCTCAGATAATGTGCGAGCTAATTTTCCTTGTTCTCTTCCTACCCCCGTTGTCCCCACAGTGTGACCTCAGTGCTAACTGTTTATTTAATTAGCAAGGCTCAGTTTAAATGGCCTTAATTGGTGAAGGATGGAGAGTAAAAGAAACGAACATGTTTAAACAAAGAAAATGAGAGGGGAGAGAGAGAGAGAGAGAGAGAGGGAGAGAGAGAGAGAGAGAGAGAGAGAGAGAGAGAGAGAGAGAAATATGAATATCTTTCCTAGTGCCAGGAAAGATCTCTCTTGAAAAATTAGTACTGGAAAGAAATTACCATTTTTATCTCGGAAGAAATTGCTTTAATTATCCTTTACTTGAAATTGCTTCTTTCCCTCATATTTTTTTTATCTAAAAGAGGCTCCTAAGACTCTTGCAGAAGTATATATATACATGCATATATATATATATATATATATATATATATATATATGTGTGTGTGTGTGTGTGTGTGTGTGTGTGTGTGTATATACATGCCTATAATAATCCTTTTCTCTAGAGCAACTACTATTTAAATTGAATTAGGCATTGTCTTTAGTTACATATTAAAAAATCTCAAGCTTATACCAAACCCTTTTCCTGTGAATCATATCCTACTTTGCAGTAGCATTCAAAGAATTCTGCATTCAAACTATCTTAAAGAGGACCCTGGGCTCCTCTGCTATTGTTATGGTCTCTTCTCCTGTTCCCATCCTTCTTCCAGGATGGCCACAGTAAAGAGCAAGGGCATCTTCCTGGGCTATGGTACCTGGGAAAAGAGTGCTCACCATCCCAACCCAAGGTGAAACCTGGTCCAGCAGGGCTGAGCTGCTTTGGCTGTTGCCTTTCTCTTGGCTGTTTCCTTCTGTCCCACAGGGAAGCATCCTGAGAAGACATGGAGCTGAGTGAACAAAGTCTGAGTATTCCATGTACTAGAATACTGGTCAGCAATGAGAAGGAATGAAATATTGGTTTTATGCAACAACATAGATGAACCAGCATTAAGCTAAGTGAATGGAACCAGACACAAAAGACTACCTGATGCATGGTTCCATGGACAGGATGTGTCCAGAAAAAGCATATCTATAGAGATAGAACACAGACTTGTGCTTACTGAGGATGCTGGTAGCAACAGAGAGCAGCTGTGGTTGGGCATAAAGGACCTTTCGGGGTGAAGGAAAAGTTCCAACATTGGATTATAACCATGGCTGCATGTGTCGGTAGGTTTACTAGAAATCATTAAATTCATGCAGAAAATGAGTGAATTCTATTGTACATAAGCTTCGTGTTAGGTGCTGTCAAGTCTACATTCCCACGAAGCTGGTTTAAAAAATTGGAAGTAAATTTTAAATGGAAGATGTGGAGCTGATCCTGTTTCGCAGGAGCTATCTAGAGTAGTTTGGCTATGACTGGGGACACAGCCCAGACCTTGCTGCCTCTTGCTGAATGGCATTTCCTTCTCACATTGGCTTTATTCACCACTAGAAAATGAAGAGTTAGGTTGTCCCCAAAGCTAAGTGCTTGAGATACAAAGACAAAAAAAATTTTTGATGTGTTTGATATATTTCTTGTCCTCAAAGAGGTCTGCCACTTTAGAGAGTGAGGAATGTAAGCACTCTGTGGAATAGTGAGGACAGGGTGTAGCTGTTTTGCTGGAAGTCAGACTGAAAGGCTTCTCAAAGGGGTGTTAATGAGTAAGAAGTGAGCTGCCCATGGAGAAGGCACAGGAGAAAGATGGAGTGAATAGATGCTTTTGTTCTTTCTGCCTCTCATCCTCCTATTTCTCCTTCCTTCCTTCCTTCCTTCCTTCCTTCCTTCCTTCCTCTCTCTCTCTTTCTTTCCCTTCCTTCCTTCCTTCCTTCCTTCCTTTCTTTCCTTCTTCCTTCCTTCCTTCCTTCCTTCCTTCCTTCCTTCCTTCCTTTCTTTCTTTCTCTTTTTCTTTCAATTGTACATATTCATGGGGTACAGAGTGATAACTGAGTTCATATATACACCGTACAATTATCAAATCAAGATCATTGACACTTCCAAATCCTTAAACATTTTACAAAAGCAAAAAGAAAAGAATTATTTTTGATTTACATGTAGTGGTTATTGTACATATTTATAAGGTATAGTATGATTTTTAAAAAATTGTATGCAGTGTAAGGAGACTCATTATAGGGTGTTTATAGAATTGCATCCTGTATTTTGCAATTATTCCCTCTCTCTTACCTGCATATGTTGCTCCTCCTCCCCCTCTCGATTATTCTTTCTCCTCCCCTGCCCACTGGTTCTCTTCATCCTCCTGATGGGTCCCTTGTATTTTCCAGCCACCCATGTCTTGTTCTTTATTTTCTCATCTCCATCTCCTCAATCTACCTCCACAATCCTTTGCCAAGGTTGAGTTGTAATTAAAGGGCCATAATCAGAGTAACTCAAGCCTTTGGCCAGACTTTGGCTTGAGGTGAATATCAGGCTCTAGTAGTGCTGATCGGGATTTAGCTCAGTGGGTAGAGCGCTGCGCTGCAGTCTCTGAGGCCCTGAGTTCAATTCCCAGCACCGCGAAAATGGGAGAAGGACCTGGCAATCCACTCCCAAGGCAATCCTGAAAGAGTCAGCCATTGAAAACCCTATGAGGGTCACTATGAGTTGGATACCGACTCGACAGCACCTAACAACAACAACAAGTAGTGCTGATCTGTGCTCACTAAAATTTAACATAGTTGATTCTTAGAAAGAAGGATCCTCTTTCTGTTTTAGTGCCTGAGGTCAGAATCATGTAGTAAGTACTGTGGGGACCAGCTTCCATATTTCCTTCTGCATGAAAACTTGTTTCTGGCATGATGCTTATTGACAGAAGCAGAGGCATAGGGTAGTGCAAGACAGACAGACATGCACACACACAGTAGAGAGGAGAGAGAGAGAGAGAGAGAGAGCGAGAGAGAGCGAGAGAGAGCTGTTGACATTGTTCAATACCATGTACAGCCATGCCTTAAGCAATACTACCCATATCCTTTAAATATTTTTTGATCCTATTTACTTTGGGTTGAGTTTCCGTTCCCTATAATCAGGAAATCTTAACTAGTATGAAGGGCTTACAATTGGAATGACTGCCTTGTACATGAGCCTGCAAACATGAGTAGACCTGGGATCCTAGGAAATGGTGAACTGCTGGCTCAAGAGTCAGCATGGCAGTTGCTTCAGTGGGGTTGTGACTTCAAGGGGCTCTGATATACTCCATCACCCTTATTCTGTTTTTTTTCTTTCTTTTTAGTGTTCTAGTGCAAGCTGCCTTACAGTTCTTAGGAACCAGTAAGGACCTCATTGCTCTTCTTGGGGAAGGATACATGAACCTCTACTCCTAAACATGGCTCTTCATGGTGACCGTAGCACCATCTATGGCAAAACCAGCACTGTGTTCTCCAAGTGATATCTAGATGTGTATGCTCCTTTCCCAAACTGGACCTTCTGGGACTTGCTGTCTCCAAAGCAAGTTGAAAGCAATGAGTTTTCCTTCTTGACTGGACTTGGAGAGGCTCCTGGCAGAAGAGGGTTGAATCTAGAAAATGTCTTTTGCCCTTGAAACCAAGAAACATTACACATCCCAACAAGATCACAAGGACCCTAGGAAATCCTTGCACCAGATAGTGATAAAGAAACTCTTCACGTCTGGTGAGTATGGAACAGTCACTCCTCACACCATCAGAGATGACTGTTGTCTTATCTGTTTCTGGACTTTCCCTGAATGGAGGGTTCCAAAAAATGCCTTGGATTCTGGGTGAAGATAGACAGTTAACCAAGGTTCTCCAGTCAGACATCTTCCTTTCTTGGTTAGGAGATGATGGAAGTTTTATGACTGATAGATGAACTATTGTCTAAGGAATGGTCATCTGTTTCTGTTAGGGATGGCTGTAGAGACCACACTGCGTTAGATGAGGACTTTTCAAATGGGCTATGGATCACCTTCTTTGAAATCACCAGCACCCTTTATCTCATCAGATCTTGGATGCTAAGCAGTTCTGGACCTGGCTAGTCCTTGGATGGGAGGCTGTCTGAGGATATCAGGTGTTGTGGGATTGGAAGTCCACTCTGAAAACCAGCATCCAAGGAAAACCCTATGAATAGTAGGGAAGCACTGACATAGTGCCAGGCACGGCACAGTATTGGGAGTGTTTCTTTCTGTTGTACATAGGGTTGCTATGAATCATACCCGAATTGATGCCACCTAGCAACAACAACTTATAAAACTATAGATTCCTGGGCTTGACCCAAAAATTATTGGAGTGGATCTTGAAACTAGGCAATGTTAAAAAGCTCTTTAGGTGAGTTTTTGGTGTGCACTGAATAGCTAAGAACATCTAGTTTGGACCCTGGATTGGGCCTGATGATTCACAATAGAGAATTCAAGAGGTACTGTTGCCTGAATAATGATTTCCTCTGTTAATGTGGAAAGAAGGCTCTCTGGACCCATGTTGCTTTTAGTCCAGAAAGCACAGAAAACATAAAAAATTGAGAAGTTCCCACCACACACCTTCAGAGGAATCAGTAATGCTTATATTTTCCAGAGAGGGAGAAGGGATTTGATTTTTCTGTAAGCTCAGTCATTGCTAAGATCCAGCCGATAGAGATCTTAAAACACACCTTGGATATTGGCAGCTGAGAACCTTATGGAGAGCAAGGTAGCAACTATTCTAACACCTCAATTCATGCCTTGGATTTATACGGATGTCTGTGAAATAAAAATAGTCTAAACACAAACACTTTGTTTTCTTTTTCATATCAGAGTGTGCACACAAAGTCATATCTAGGAACCAGAAAAGCCCGAAGTGCTGTAATATAATGCACCTATCTATCTATCCTCTTATGATTAAGCAGATTCACAGGATTTGAGCTCCAGAGGTATTTTCTGTCTGTCAAACAAACACAGCCTGCTTGCTCCATGAAGGCAGTATCTAAATAATTGTTTTCAGCATCATCAACAGAAACCACAAGGCAAAGAAACAGCCAACTTCCTTCTCCATGAAGAAGGTGGCAAAGGCTCAAAATAGAAATGGCAACTGAATGGCTGTTAACACTGCTTCTTCCCCTGAGTTTGCCTGATAATTCTTTTTCTCCCTGAATAACTAAAGGAGAGGCAGCTGCCAGAGCAAATAAGATTCAAAACCCCATTAATATTGGTGACTCATCAGCTGGGTTCATTCTCCATGTCTGAAAATGTCAGGAAATTAAAAGGCTCTGAGGCATCTCCAGGCGACAGGTCCCTAGTCAGAGCCATAACCACTGCTAAATATTCTTGGCCTTGTTCGGAAATTGGCTGTCACCTGGGATGTGGCCTGGTTTGTTCGGATCTGTGAGGGATGAGACAGACTAGCAATCTCCCTGAGTAAACCACTCAGCCCACATTCCAGAAGGGCGAGGATTATAGACTGGAGGTGCTGGCACTTGTTATTCAGTGGGGTACACAGGGCGACTAGATAAACCCTGAGTACTTGGGTTGGTGTTCACAAGAGAAGAAGGGCAGAAGGCAAGGGCTGAAGCAATATGGACTCTCTTGGTTGACTAGACAACCAGCTGAATAAGACTTAGGTAAAGATGAAAAGTCAGAAACATCTAGATAATTGTCATTGTTGTAGGTGCTGTCGAGTCACCTCTGACTCATAGGAACCCTCATCGGGTTTTCAATGGCTGATTGTTTTGGGTTTGCTTTAGGAGTGGATTGCCATGTCCTTCTCCTGTTTTTGTGGTGCTGGGGATTGAACCAGGATCCTCAGCGAGTGCAGAGCAGCACTCTATCAACTAAACTAAACCTTAGGTCTTCTAGGTAATTACATTTGATTTTCAGTCTTTCCCTGAAAATTTAACCCTAACATTTGGCTTCCCAGTCACTGAAAATAGATCCTGCAATCTTATTTTAATTCAACTAAAGCTTTCTCAGGCTGTAATATAGGGACTAGCCAATCTGTGTATATAGTTGTTGTTGTCGTTATTAATGTTGTTGTTGTTAGGTGCCCACGAGTTGGGTCTGACTCATAGCAACTCTACGTACAACAGAACGCAACACTCCCAGATTCTGTGCCAGGCACACAATCTTTTTTATGTTTCAGCCCATTGTTGTAGCCACTGTGTCAATTCATCCAGTTGAGGGTCTTCCTTTTTTTCATTGACATGCTACTTTCCTAAACATTATGTCCTTCTCCAGGGATTGGTCCCTCCTGACAACATGCCCAAAATATGTAAGGTGCAGTGTAGCCATTCTTGCTTCTAAGGAGCACTCTGGTTGCACTTCTTCTAGGACAGATCTGTTGGTTCTATTGGCAGTCCATGATATATTCAATAGACATCTCCAGCACCATAATTCAAAGGCATCAATTCTTCTCCTGTCCCCCTTGTTCAATGATTATTTTATCACTGACAGCATTGTTCCTCAAGATAGATCTTGAGGTGTCGTTTTTGATGATGAATGCAACCCCATTTCTCTTTAACCTGTCATTCCTGGCATAGTAAACCATATGATTATCTGATTCAAAATGGCCCATGTCAGTCCATTTTAGCCTACTGATGTCTAGAACATCAATGTTTATGCACTCCATTTACCTTTTGACAATTTCTAATTTCCCTAGATTTATACTAGTACATTCCACATTCCAGTTATTAATAGATGTTTACAGTTTTTCCTTCTCATTTTGAGTTGTGCCACATCAGCAAATGGAGATCCCTGGGGCTTTACTCCATGCCTGTAATTAAGATTGACTCTACTTTGAGGAGGCAACATTCCCCAGTCATCTTTTGAGTGCCTTCTGACCTGGGGGGCTCATTTTTTGGTGCTATATCTGACAATGTTTCTCTGCTATTCCTAGCATAATTGGAATGAACTCTTATGGTTGTCAGGTTCTTGATAAAGTGTGTCAATGAATCATGTTGTTGTTGTCAGGTGCCGTTGAGTCGAGTCCGACTCATAGTGACCCTATGTACAGCAGATCGAAACACTTGCCGATTCTGTTCCAGGCAAACAATCCTATTTATGTTTGAGCCCATTGTTGCAGACACTGTGTCAATCCATCTGGTGGAGGGTTTTCCTCTTTTCCGTTGACCTGCCACTCTCCCAAACATGATGTCCTTCTCCAGGGATTGTTCTCTCCTGACTACATGTCCGAAATATGTAAGACGCAGTTTGGCCATTTTTGCTTCCAAGGAGCACTCTGGTTGTACTTCTTCTAGTACAGATTTGTTGGTTCTTTTGGCAGTCCATGGTATATTCAACAGACATCTCCAGCACCACAATTCAAAAGCATCAATTCTTTTTCTGTCTCTCTTGTTCAATGTCCAGCTTTCACAACCATATGATGTGACTGGAAATACCATGGCATGAGTCAGATGCACCCTCGTCTTCAATGTGACATCTTTGCTTTTCAATACTCTAAAGAGATCTTTTGCCACAGCTTTTCCTAGAGCAATGAGTCTTTGGATTTCTTGACTGCTGCTTCCACGGGTGTTGATTATAGAGCCAAGCAAAGTAAAATCTTGGACAACCTCAATCTTTTCTCCATTTAATGTGAAGTTGTGTGCTGACCCAGTTGTAAGGATTTTTGTTTTGTTGATGTTTAGTCGTAGCCCATATTGAAGGCTATGATCTTTGATCTTCATCAGTAAATGTTTTAAATCCTCTTCATTTTCAGCAAGCAAAGTGGTGTCATCTGCATAACGCAGGTTGTTAATGAGTCTTCCTCCAATCTTGATGCCACATTCTTCCTCATAAAGTCCAGCTTCTCGGATTATTTGCTCACAGTGAATCATAGTGAGAATTTATTTAATAAGCTTTTTATTTTGGTAGGTTTTGAGACAGGGTTTCACCATGTAGCCCAGGCTGGCCTAGAACTCACTATGTATACCTGGCTGGCCTCAAAGTCATGTGGATCCTCCTTCCTTAGCCTCCTGAGTCCTGGGGTCCCAAGTATGTACAACCATGCATGGCTTAATGAGCTTATATTTTTATTATAGTCCCAACTATGAACATGGATGACATAAATGACTAAAAGGAGTCTCTGTCCCGAGGGGAAAAAGATATGCATATGAACATGCTACAGCATAGGGCCTGGGAATCAGGGAAGTTTCAAGGGAGCTGGTAGCATTTGAACCATGCTTCAGTGAATTGGAGGACCCAGGGCCTGTTGGGATGGTGAGGAATGCTGTAGTGCATTGAATGGTGGAGAGACTTAGATTTCAGAAAATGGTCAGGATGACGAGTTTGTTATAGTGGTGGAGGAAATGGAACAGTGAACTGTGGAATCCTTGATAGCTGGAGGGAACTGTTTCAATGTCATTTCACAGTCAATGAAAAGTCAATGAAAGTTTTGCATCAGGGATAAGAAGTCTCTGAATTGTTCATCCATCTGAGCTGTATTTATTGAACTCTTACTATATACATTAATTATAGGGAGTAAAAAAGTCCTTATCTTATATTTGGGGAAGAAGTGGAGGAGGCAGATAAGAAGTAAATAGAATGGTAAATGCAGTGGTGCACACCTGTAATCCCAGTGACTTGGGAGACTGAGGCAGGATGATCACAGGTTTGAGGCCAGGGGCAATGTGCCCAACTCAATGTGATCCTATCACAAAATGAAAAATAAAAGAGGAGCCAGGTATGCAACTCAGTGGTGGATCACTTGCCTAGTATGTGCAAGGCCCTGGATTCACCTACCAATATTGGGGGGAAAAAGTAAATGGAAAATACACATAGTTCAGGAAAGAAATATGCAATTTTAGATTAGACTGAGGCAAGGAGAAGCCTTTCAGAGTCAATTACATTTGATGGAAGATCTCAAACAAATGAATGAGGGAAAGAATCATATTGTCTTAGGGAAAGTCATTCCAGTCAATGTCATGCCCATCATTGCAGCAAGTGCTAAGGCCCTGAGGCAGGAACTCATGCATGAAGAAGAAACATGGAAGCCAGGAGAGCAGAACGGAATGAACAGGAATAAATAGAAAGGAATGCGATCAAAGGCAATGGGGCTTTGACTTTTTTTTAAAAAGAAACAGGAGAGTTTTGAAGATTTTGAGTACAAAAATCAGTATGCTGAGCTATGTTTCTAAAACATCCTTCTAGTTTCTGTCCTGAGAGTAGATTTGGGAAGACCAGGACAGGACCAGAAGGAGCAATGAGAAGGCTATTGTGGGGATACAAAAGAAAGGGGATGGCAGACTTGCTTGGGGCAGTAAGGAGGGTGGTGTGTAGTGGTCATATCTAGATACATTTTGAAGGAAGATCCAATGGGATTTGCTGATAGGTTGGATGGTGGATGTGGGAGAAAAAAGGGGTCAGTGATGACCCCAACATTTTTGCTTTGAGCAATAACTAAAGAGGTGTAGTTGATATCACTGCATTGGGAAAACATGCAAGGAACAGGTTTGGGGGGCTGCTCAGGGGTTTGACCTGCACATGTTGGGTATAAGTAGATTATTAGCCATCCAGCTTCAGACATTGAGCAGGGAGGAGGTAATTGAATTACAAGTTCAGGGGAGAAGCAGAGGCTGTGTATGTAGTTTTGAGAATGTTAATGTATGAGTAGCATTTCAGACATGTGTGTGGTGAGCTCACCTACAAGTTGAGCAAAGATCTAGAAGTTTCTAGAACTAAACTACCACATATTCTTGAATCAAATTTGTATGCTTTCAACAGTTTTATAGGGCTACCAAATCAAATATGAATTAGACCCACCTTTCTATTGCAAATCTAGTCCACTTGTGATTCTAATCTGCATCTGATTTTGTAGCAGCTTAAAACTACCGAAAGTCTGCAAATTAGGTTTGAGCATATATTGGGCAATACTCAAAGTGTGAAAGTTAAAGAAATGAGGAACATCCACGTGTAAATTCTAAGAAGGAGGAGTAGCAATGCAGGGGAGGAACCATAAAAACAGTGAGGTCCTCAAAAATTCCTGCAGGAAAGTACCATTATTGTCATCACATAGCCTTTTAAAAAATGGATCCAAGGTGACATAGGAAATGGCCATTCTCATCTGTCCAGGAGTCCCCTTTATTTTAATGAGGATATGTTCCAAGACCCCCAATGGACTCCTGAAACTGTGAATAGCACCATATCCTTTACATACTGGACTATGTTATTTGCCACACCTACATACCTATGCTAAAGTTTCATTTCTAGGCACAGTAGTATATTAACAATAAAAATGGAATGATTATGATTATAACAATATACTATAGTAAAAATTATTTAAAACATATGAATTGTTTATTCCTGAAATTTCCCATCTAATGCTTTTTTACCACAGTTGATCCCAAGGAATTGAAATCATGGAAAGTGAAACTGGGAATAACAAGGGGTTATGGCCTTGGTAATCCATAAGTTAAGGATCATCTGTATGGAAAAGAAGCACACAAAAGCATTTACTTTTGTAACCAAGTTTGAGCTTTCTAGCCAAAATCTATGTCTGATTCCTAAATGTGGTTGATATTGCTGGAAAGAAGGAAACTCAATAGTCTTGATGCTGGATCAAGAGGAAAAAGTTCATTTTGGGGTCCCTAGTAAGAATGTCCATGTGGGTTTTTTTTAAACAGACATATAGCTAACTACTTTACTATTAGTTGATGTTGTTATTGTTGTTAGGTGCAGTCCAGTTAGATATGACTCATAGCTACTCTATGTACAACAGAATGAAACATTCCCTGATTTTGTGCCAGGCACACGATCCTATTTATGTTTAAGTACATTGTTGCAGACACTGTGTCAATCCATCTAATTGAGGGTTGTCCTTTTTTCATTGACCTCTCACTTTCCTAAACATGATGTTCTTCTTTAGGGATTGGTCCCTCGGAACTACATATGCAAAATACGTAAGATGCAGTATATCCATCCTTGCTTAAGCACTCTGGTGGTACTTCTAGGACAGATCTGTTGGTTCTTTTGGCAGTCCAGAGTATATTCCATATTCATCTCCAACAGCATAATTCGAAAGCATCAATTCTTTTCCTGTCTCCCATGTTCAACATCCAGTTTTCAAGATGCTATGATATAACTGAAAATACCATGGCATGAGTCAGGTGCACATTTGTTTGCAATGAGACACCCGTATTTTCAACACTTTACAGGGGACTTTGGCAACAGCTTTTCCCAAAGCAATGCATCTTTTGATTTCTTGACTGCTGCTTGCATGAGTGTTGATTATAGAACCAAGTGAAGCAAAATCTTGGACAACATCAATCTTTTCTCTGTTTATCAAGAAGTTGCATACTGACCCATTTGTAAGGATTTTTGTTTTGTTGATGTTGAGGTGCAATCCATACTGAAGGCTGTGTTCTTTGATCTTCATCAGTAAATGTTTCAAATCTTCACTTTCAGCAGAGTTGTGCCATCTACATAATGCAGATGGTTAATAAGTCTTGCCATCATGATCCCACATGCTTCTTTGTAAAGCCCAGTTTCTCTGATTATTTGCTCAACACAGAGATTGAAAAGGTATGATGAAAAGATAAGCCCTGATACTCATCTTTCTCAACTTTAAACTAGGTAGCGTTTCCTTGTTCTGTTCAAAAGACTGCCTCCTGTTCCATGTAGAGATTCCTTGCGAGTACAATTAAGTGCCCTGGTATTCCCATTCTTCACAGTGTTATCTATAATTTGTTATGATCCACAGTCAAATGCCTTTGCATAGTGGATAAAACATAGACAGACATCTTTTTGGTATTCTTTGCTTATAGCTAATATCCATCTGACATCAGCAATGATGTCCCTGGTTCCCCTCCCTCTTCTGAATCTGGCTTGATTTTCCAGCAGTTCCCTGTCTACATACTGCTGGAATCACTTTTGAATGACCCTTAGCAAAATTTTGCTTGTGGTGATATTAATGATATCATTTGATAGTTTCCACATTTGATTAGATCCACTTCTTGGAAATAAGCATAAATATGGAGCTCTTCCAGTCAGTTGGCCAAGTATCTGTTTTCCAAATCTCTTGGCATAAACAAGTGAGCACCTCCACTGCTGCATCTGTTTGTTGAAACATCTCTATTGGTATTTCATCAATTCCTGGAGCCCTGTTTTACCAATTCCTTCATGGCAACTTTCACTTCTTCCTTCAGTACCATTAGTTCCCGATCATGTAGCCTCTTGAAATAGTTGGTCATCCACCAATTCTTTCTGATATGGTGACCCTATATATTCCTTCCACCTTCTTTTGATGTTCCCTGTATCATTTAATATTTTCCCCATAGAATCCTTCACTATGCTCCTAGAGGCTTCAATTTTTTCTTCAATTCCTTAACCTTGAGAAAAACTGAGCATGTTCTTCCTTTTGGTTTTCTGTCTCCTGCTCTTTGCACATATCATTATAATATTTGATTTTCCCTTCTTGAGCTGTCTTTGGAAATCTTCTGTTTTGTTCCTTAACTTCATCACATCTTCCTTTTTCTTTAGGTGCTCTATGTTCAAGGGCTAGTTTCAGAGTTTCTTTTGACATGTAATTTGGTCTTTCCTTTTTTCCTGTCTTTTTAATAACCTTTTGCTTTCCTCATGAATGATGTCTTTGATATTATGTCACTACTTGTCTGGTCTTCAGTCACTATTGTCTAATGCATCAAACCTATTCTTGAGATGGTTTCTGAATTCAGGTGGGATATACTCAAGGTCATACTGTGGCTCTCATACACTTGTTCTAGTTTTCTTCAGTTTCAGTTTGAACCTGCATATGAGCAGTTGATGGTCTAATCCACAATCAGCACCTGGTCTTATTCTGACATTTGATATTGAGCTTTCTATCCTCTCTTTCTGCAAAGTAGTCATTTTTGTTCCTGTGTGTTCCATCTGGTGAATTCCATATGTATAGGTACCACTTATGAAAAGGATATAGTAGGAAATTATGATTCATTTATTCCAATTGGTATAATGAAGATATTGTTGTTGTTGTTGTTGTTGTTAGGTGCCTTCGAGACGGTACCCGACTCATAGTAACCCTACTTACAACAGGCAAAACACTATAGTCAGTGCTTCTCTGCTGTTCATAGGGTTTTCAATGGTGGATTGATTTTTGGAAGTGGGTTGCTGGGTCTGTCTCCCAAGCCTACAGCACTTGGTGTTCCCAGGTGGTCTCCCATTCAAGTACTAACCAGGCCCAACCCCACTTAGCTTCCGAGATCTGACAGGATTAGATGCCACAGGCCTATAGCTTCAGGCAATGAAGATATTAGGCTGCAAGTTATATTGAAGAGTGAACAGATATAATTTATCCTTCTTTAATCACATAGGATAGTTTTTGCAACAACCTGAACTGTGCTATTTTCAGGTCTGCCTCTGCATTGATGGACTTACTGAGTGACCTTTGGTAACTAAACATCTCTAGGCTGAAAGTTAGCCTTCTAAAAGTGACGGGTCTTATAAATAAGATCACTTTCAAGACCCTCCTCTAACAACCATGTCTTGATTTCTGGCATATTTATTCTTGAACTGAATTTCTACAATACACAATAGCTATGTCAATTCCCAAATGGTGTGCTGTGAGGTCCCATGTGATTTTAAAATATAAACACTGAAGATGACAGTTCTATAGATGAAAAATTTAAACACCTCAGACCAGGTTGAACAAATCCTCAAACCTGATATTTCTAAATTTCCTCTGGCTTTGACTTTCCAGATACAGGGAAAGTGCCAACCTCTTCCAGCTCTAAACTCTCATACCACTTTATGTTTGTCTGTCTTAGAAAACTGATTACTTTAAAAAATTCTTTGTACTTGTAAAACTCAATTATATGCATCACAAGAGTGTGGCTGAATCAATAACCTCATGTCTACCAAACCCAGAATATTCATTTGCTAGGGCTGGGGTTTAACTCAGTCAGTAGAGTGCTGCTCTGCATGCTCTGACGTCCTGGATTTGATCCCTAGTACTGCAAAAATGTGAGAAGGACTTGGCAGTTCACTCTTGAAACAATCCCAATAATCAGCCATCAAAAACCCTATGAATAGCAGAGAAGCACTGAGATAGCGTGCATGGCACAGTGTTGGAGAATGTTTCATTCTGTTGGACATAGGGTCACTATGAGTTGGACCTGACTCAATAGCACCTAACAACAGGGCTGCTATTATAATTCTGTGCCACAGATGGGGTGGCTTGAATGACAGAGATAAATTTTCCTGCAGTTCTGGAGGCTGAGAGTCCGGAGATCATCGTTTGGGCAAAGTTGGTTTCTTTAGAACCCTCTCTCTTTAGCTTTATATGGCTACCTTCTGCTGTGTCCTCATTTGGTTTTCCCTGCATATACCTGTTACAAACTTCTCTTTTTATAAGGGACCAATCATATAGGGTGGGGACCCATCCTAATAGCCTCTTTTTAACTTAATTACTTCTTTAAAGGCCATCTACAAATAAAATTACATTCTGGGGTACTGGGGTACTACAACATATGAATTTGGATAAACCTATAACACCCAGGAAGCACGAGTCTGCAATTTTCTAGCTATTCTCACTTCTGTCAAGCACAAGGCTAGCTGCTCAGTCTCCATCTTTGAGAAGTTGCATCTGTGCTCAGCTGACTATGTACCTATGTACAGGTGGCTATGTTAGTCAGATTTGAATCACTATAATGAAATAACTGAGCTAGTTAACTGATAAAGAGTAAAGATTTATTGAGTTCCCAGCTTTGGAGGATTCAGTACAACATTGGGTGAACCCACTGAGTTGGGCCTGTAATGGTGGTACTGGATGGTAGTGGCAGGAACACATGGTTGGACAAACTGATTACCTCACGGCCAGGAAGCAAAGAGGAACAAGAAGAGACCAGAGTCCCACGTCCCATCAAGGGCTTGCCTCCAGTGACCTAAGGATCCCCCACCAGCTCTGCCTCCTGAAGGTTCCACAATATCTCCAGAGTGCCATGCAGGGACCAAGTCTACAACACACAGACCCATGAGGGACACGTACCCAAATCACAGCAGGAGGATTCATAAATGATGCCAGAAATAAAGGCAAACCTGATCTTTAGAATTAAATGGGTACTCAGACCCATCTGTCAAGAGGTGCTTCCCTCTGACTTGTACTCTGTGTGGAGCTTGTGCTTCTAACCTAAAGACAGATGGTGTGTTTTTAATGAGAAAAATCATCCTTGGCCTTGGAGCAACATTTTGCACTGAATGGCATTGTGCTGCTTTGAAACATAGCATTTCCCTTGCTCTTTTGGAAGTATATTACCATATCATTTACGTGGTACTTAAAGGGAAATGCAGAAAAACCCATGGCTTTCTTCATATCTGGACAAAATCAGGGCCCTTTCAACATGGTATTTAATATTTGAAAACCATGTCAAAAGAAGATAGAATATATTATCTTGAACATGATGCTTCCCTGAAAAAAAACCTTTAGAGCTCTCCCAGTTTGAAATTCTCTAAACTGTTTTGGAGCCTCTTAGAGAATATTTTTTGTTCAGCAGCCATACCTCTCTGGATCAGATCTCGCCTGATTTCCGAAGCCAAGCAAGGCCTGGTTAGTCCTTGGACAGTAGGTTGTCTGGGAATACCAGGTGCTGCAGCCTACGGAGGAACACCTGGCAATCCACTCCTGAAACAATCTGCCATCGAAAACCCTATAAATAGCAGAGAAGCACTGGCAACAGTACTGGGCATGTCACAGTGTTGGAGAGTGTTTCATTCTGTTGTACACAGGGTCATTATGAGTTGGACCTGACTTGACAGCACCTAACAACAGCAACAATAGAGAGTATTGAGCCTAAGGTAACTGAGGCTCCCATATGTTGAATTAAAGGTGCTATTTGAATGACATTTAGGACACAGAAAAGGATATAATAAATTCATATTTCAGTATCAGTCCTATTCTTGGAGCTGGAAGATCAGAGCTTAAGTCACAACAGGGCTCAGACCTGAGAAATTCAATTCAATCACTTTTCAGTCTACTTTTTTCTTTGAGGAGAAGGAGGTTTGAGACAGGGTCATACTATACAGCCCAGGATGTCCTGGAAATCATTTTGTAGCTTCTACTGGGATTATAGGCATATACCAACACATTTGTCTTGAGTCTTAATTCTTGAAGTCAGAAATTAGGGTAATGATTTCCTGGAACATCTACCTCTTGAATGGTGTAAAGGACAGAGTGATAGAACATGCTAGTCCTAATAAGTTTCTGAGTTGGGTGGTCAGCTGATCTCACCTAAGCTTGCTCATGAGATTGCAGTCAGCTGTTACAGTCCTGGGATATCCTCATGTGGATAGCTCTCTTCTGTTCTTGCTGTTATCTTGCCTCCAGAAGGCTAGTTTTCTCAAAGGCAGAGGCACAAGAATGAGAGTCAAGAACCAAGTATTTGGAGGCCATGGCTCAGAACTGAAGCCAGGTCACTCTCCCCTTTCTATTGGCCAGCCTGCATTCTCAAGCTGGTGCTATGTGGATGATCTCAACCTCAACCCTAACCCTGCCCCTACCCCTTCCTTGCTGTGGTCACTTCTACTTCTAGTTCCATCCTATGTTGCTTCTGTCTACCAAAATCCAAACCCAAATATCTCTCCTGCCCTTTTGTTATGTTGCTTTCCCTCTCTTTCTTTTTCTTTATCTCTGTAGCCTACTGCCCCCTTCCACACCCTCCCAAATCACCTGGGTAGGAGGAAGAGGAGACTTTACCTCTTGATTGGAGGAGCTTCAAAGTCACCTAGCCATAGTCATTGACATGGGACCAGAGGGAAAAAGGGGGCCACTATGCAAACAACCTATCACAGAGAATCACTTCAGTCGAGGTCTACTTCCCAACTGATTCATAACCACTTTTTCTTTAATAATCTCCAGGATCATGATAAAAAAATTCCATGATTTGATTTCAGTTTCTTGTTTATTTAATATTCAGAAACCAAGCAGAAAACTTCCTTACTAGAAAAAGTTATTATTTGATGTTTGCATATGAAGAGGAACCAATGGTGTTGAAGGATGAAGTGGAAGCTTCCTTGAAAGAACTGGCGAAACACAAAGCTCCAGGAATTGATGGGATACCAATAGAGATGTTTCAACAAACAGATGCAGCACGGGAGGTGTTAACATGTTTATGCCAACAGATTTGGAAAACTGCTACTTGGCCAACTGACTGGAAGAGATCCATATTTGTGCCTATTCCCAAAAAAGGGGATCCAACTAAATGTGCAAACTATCAGACAATATCATTAATATCGCACACCAGCGAAATTCTACTAAAGATCATTCAGAAGCGACTGCAGCAGTATATAGACAGGGAATTACTGGAAAATCAAGCGGGATTCAGAAGAGGGCGGGGAACTAGGGACATCATTGCTGATGTCAGGTGGATATTAGCTGAAAGCAGAGAATATCAAAAAGATGTCTATGTTTTATTGACTACGCAAAAGCATTTGATTATGTGGATCACAACAAATTATGGATAACACTTCGGAAAATGGGAATACCAGAACACCTAATTGTGCTCATGAGAAATCTGTACATGAACCAGGAGGCAGTTGTTCGAATAGAACAAGGAAACACTGAGTGGTTTAAAGTTGAGAAAGGTGTGCGTCAGGGCTCTATACTTTCACCCTATCTCTTCAATTTATACACTGAGCAAATAATCCGAGAAGCTGGACTTTATGAGGAAGAACATGGCATCAAGATTGGAGGAAGACTCATTAACAACCTGCGTTATGCAGATGACACCACTTTGCTTGCTGAAAATGAAGAGGATTTAAAACATTTACTGATGAAGATCAAAGATCATAGCCTTCAATATGGGCTACGACTAAACATCAACAAAACAAAAATCCTTACAACTGGGTCAGCACACAACTTCACATTAAATGGAGAAAAGATTGAGGTTGTCCAAGATTTTGCTTTGCTTGGCTCTATAATCAACACCCATGGAAGCAGCATTCAAGAAATCCAAAGACTCATTGCTCTAGGAAAAGCTGTGGCAAAAGATCTCTTTAGAGTATTGAAAAGCAAAGATGTCACATTGAAGACGAGGGTGCGTCTGACTCATGCCATGGTATTTTCAGTGGCATCATATGGTTGTGAAAGCTGGACATTGAACAAGAGAGACAGAAAAAGAATTGATGCTTTTGAATTGTGGTGCTGGAGACGTCTATTG
>VMDO01008575.1:0-83042 GCA_007922755.1 Pedetes capensis
TGCAAAACACTTCACAAATGAGACTACTTACATAGTTTCCATTGCCTATATTTTTTATTATATTTTTAAAGATTTTTATGTGTGGGTTCCATTTTTATTTCCTGTCTATTATTCCTTTTATTACTAAGTATCATGTTTTAGCACTTTTCCTTTTTGACCTTATAATGTGTTAAGGAAAACGAGTCCAATCATGGATTACCACAGGCCACATTTAAGAAGATGCAAGTTTTTAGGTCAATTTTGAAATAGGTTTAAATAGCTTCTTTGATATTTTATTAACATATGGTATATGCTGGTTAAACAGTCTGCTGAATGCAAAGAGATACCTCCATAGACCAGAAACAGAGGACGTGATTAAGATGTCACTAGGCACATTTAATGACTTAGATTCACACAAGATTAGTAAAGTGATATGGATGCAAATAAAAAGTGCAAGTCAGACAAGACAGAAGCAAATTGTATTTGTACATTTGTCAGGAAAACACTAAGTTCTATATCTACTCAAGCAGATGTCCTTGAAATTTGACCCTGACAAATTACTTCTTCCACTCAGTGTGTGATAAAACTAGCAAGGACTGCACAGAAAAAAGAGACATGAATAAAAATGCACACAAATTTGTCTGATCTAGTGGCCACATGTAAACAACATTGCAAATGTCATATTTGAAAACAGACAGACTTATATACCAAAGAGCAAAAGGCATATATCCCATACTTTGTTTTGAAATTCCCAGCATAGTAAACATTGCCCAAGATTATTTGGAAGACTTGATTTAATATTTTACCTGCAGCAAATCTGCTCATAGCTCCTCCTGGAGCAGGACCTAAAAATTCATCTCTACTTGTCTTCAACTCCAGACTTGCCAACAATAATTGATTCTCCAGAGTGATCCATTTAAAACATAAATCAGATCATAGCATTCCCTGTCCCAAACCTGCACAGGAATCCCACATTTAGGAAAACATGCAAAGCTCAGTTTGCAGCCCACTGGCCTCTGGTTCAGCCATGGTGCTCTGGTTATCTCAGTCCCCTTGCTGTTCCCTGGCGGGCCAAGCGCCCAGCTGTTCTTCTGCCTGGAACTTTCCCCTAAGTTCCCTGCAGCTCTCTTCCTGCCTTCCCTTGGGTTTCCATTCACATATTGGCTTCTTGGGGAAGGGTATCTTGGCCCCTATCTAAAATGGGGCTCCCTGTCCCACTCTGTCTTATTGTCTTGCTGGTACTTCCCAAAGTCAGAAATCATCCCAGGCATTTGTTTACTTGTTTATTTTCTGGCTCACCTACTAGAAAAGAAGCTTCAGGCAAGCATGATTATTTGGTTCACCACCAGCTCCCCGGTGTCCAGGAGAAGGCCTGGCATGTGTGGACACACCTAGTCAACATTTGCTGCATGAATAAATGAACGCCTGGCTTTCCACATGCCAAAACACATGCATGCCCACAGACAGAATATGGGGATGGAGCATCTCTGCCCCACACCAGAAGGGCCTCTGCAGAAACTACCAGTACCCTGGGGATGTGATGTCCCAGACAATTCCAGTGCTGCCTCTGCAGCTGGTAGGATTCAGTCAGGAGCCAGAAATGCCAGGCAAGGGTCTGAGCTGCCCACTAACTGATGTTCTAAGGCCATCTTCAAGCTCTGTCCTGTCAGCTGAGGGCTCCTGGACAGACTTTCAGACTGTCTGCTCTTCTCTTGGAATGACCCCATGAATAAATGAAGGGCCCACAGCCCAGTTGTGAGAGCCACAAAGGCCGCATGGGTGGCCTAGAGCTGGCTTCCTTAAGGAACGAGCATAGCTTAATGAGGATGTTTGTTGGGAAGAAAGAGGTCACAGAGCAAGAGCGCAGGTTTCCTTGGCTTTAGAACAGGCCATGGTTTGAATGTGTCCCTAATGCTCTCATGTCGAAACAATGCGACGGGTAGAAACTTAAAATGTGATAAGATCATGAGGCCTCTGTTCTCATGAGGGGATTAATGTTGTTATCTTGATAGTGGGTTTGTGGCAAAAGTGAGTTTGGTTTTCTCATCTCTGTCTTTCTCTCTCTCTCTGACATGCTGTCTTGCCCTTCTGCAATTCTGCAGTAGGGGGACACAGCAACAAGGCCTTTGCCAGATGCTAGCACCTTGATCTTGGACCTCTCTACCACTAGAATGTGAGAAACAAATTTCTTTCCTTTACAGTCACCCTGTCTGTGGCATTCTGTTATAGCAACACTGAACAGATGAAGACAGAAGGCTACCTAATGCTGCAATTGTGACTGGGTGGTTGGGAAGGGAGGAAAGAATAAAGAAAGAGGAATCAGAAGGTAGATTTGGAAACTTGGCATGCCATGGCAGAGGTAGATGTTCTTGCCTAGAAAGACTTAACCAAGAAAAGGAAGAGGGGGCTGGAGAAGCAGAAGTCAGGGTCTGATGTTTCTCCCTATAGTCTATGCTCATCACCAAGGCCCTAAGTTCAATGTCTTTTCAAGAGTTTCGTGAGTAGCCTAGCTTTCCTGCTTAGTCATTATCCCTGATGCGAAGGAGAGGAAGCCATAGTAGAGAAAGCTAAATTACTTCTCCCTACACATACAGGTGGGATGGTATTTAGCTTAGTTGGTAGAGCGCTGCTCTGCAGTCTCTGAGGTCCTGAGTTCAGTTCCCAGCACTGCAAAAATGGGAGAAGGACATGGCAATCCATTCCCAAGGCAATCCCGAAACAATCACCCATTGAAAACCCTACAAGGGTCACTATGAGTTGGACAGACTCAACAGCACCTAACAATAACAGTTCACACAGGTAAGTAAAAGATCCAAGGTGCAAACAAAGGTCCATGAGAGTCACAGGTGGGGCGTTCTTTGGCTTCAAGAAAGTCACTCCTTTGCAGGCTAAGTTCCGGTTGGTACCGGCACTGCTACGGGACCCCAGCCCTGCCCAAATACTCACATCTTTGCCCCTACTTCCTTAGACTCAAATAGAGAGCTTTTAAAGAAAATATTTGAATTCCACTCCCAAAGATTGTAAACTAAGTGGCCTGGAGTGAGGCCTGGACATTCGTATTTTTAAAAGCTCTCTAGAAGCTTCCAATGCACAGTGAGAGTTAGAACCCACTGTTGCAGGCCCATGGGAAACACCACGAACAGCATGTAAGGAATGAACCCACAGAAAGGTCAGAGGAGAACCTGTCTAAGAAGCTGCTAAAACTCGGGATGTGGTTCTAGCCCACTCTTTTCAGAGACCTGAAGTCAGGAAGGGCAATGCATTAATTTGCTAGGGCTGCTGTGAAAAAGCACCATAAACAAGCAGCTTAAACAACAGAAGTGTGTTGTTTCATGGTTTCGGGGGCAGAAGTCTGAGATGCAGGTGCTGCCAGATTCCCTCTGAAGGAGCTAGGGAGGAATCCATCCCTGGCCTCTCCCTTCTGTAGTTCCCCACTGTGGCAGCCTAACTCTAGTCTTCAAAGGTGCTGCACTTCTGTATGCCTTTGTGTTTAAATCCTCTCCATTTTTTTTCTTTTTAATTTCCAGACAGAGTTTCCCTAAGTTGTATAGACTGCCTCTGGCCTTAAACCGCAAGCTTCCTGCCTCAGTCTCCCCAGTCACTGAGATTACAGGTGCGTACCACTGCAGTTGGCAGACATTTTATTTCTTATTTATTTATTTATTTATTTATTTATTTATTTATTTGAACCCAGGACCTCATGCATGGTAGAGAAACCCTCTGCCACGGAGCTACATCCTCAGCAACATTTCCCCTTTTAATAAGGACGCCAGTCACGTTGGATAAGAGTCCCACCATATTCCCATGTAATAACATCTTAAATTATGGCATCTGCAATTACCCTTTTTCCCAATGAAGTCACATTCGAGGTACTAGGGGTTTAGGACTCCAACATACCATTTTTGTCAGAGACATAATTCAACCCAGAACAGGCAGATAGAGCCAAAGTTTGAGGTTCTGTTCTGCACATCTATGCTTAGGAACATCCTCCCATGGGAAGCAAGATGTCTCTTCCACTCACAGACCTGAAAATTCAGTATGCACTTTTGTACAGTAAAAACATGAAAAAGTCCTTTAGTAAAGCAATCTGTTCAGCTTGGTTTATCCTTGTGTTTCTCAAATCTGCCTCATCATGGAATCCTTTCAACATCTATCAGTAATATATGGAATAAACTTTGGGAAACACTGCCTTAAAAGTCAGAATGTGTCCCTGGAAATGTAGCTTAGGGGTAGAGTGCCTCCCTAGCATGCACAAGATCCTTGGTTTGATCTCCAATACCACAAAATAAATCAATAAATAAACAAATAAACAAATAAATAAAAATTTCAGAAAAAAGGCAAAATGTGAAATGAACCATGATCATAAGGGCAGATATACATGTGAGGCCAGAGGGGTCAGCTGCCAGCCACTAGCAGCAAGTTAGCAATTGGCATGGAGGCTATGGGTCATTCCTTGAACATACATAGATATTCAAAAGATAATTTATTATAACCAAAAAATAGTAATTTTTTGCAGTGTTGTCATAAACAACCCTGACTTCTTATTGTTGTTTTTTTGCTTGTTGGTGCTGGGGACTGAACCCAGCACCCAGTGCATACTAAGCAAGCACACTACCACAGAGCTACATCCCCACCCCATCCCAATTTTATACACAATTTATGTAGCTGATTTTTGTAATGTTACAATGTATTCGCTACTACATCAAAAAGGAGGACATTTCAGACCCCCAGAATTTGAGATGGGGAAGGAATGCAGTATAATAATTTGGGGCAGGGAATGCTATGGCTGGAGAAATTGAATGCCTTCTTGGCTGCCCACCAGTAGTAAGCTATTGCCTAGATCTAGAGAGAGGCTGGAAAAGTGGCTTTGGCCTTCTTCACCCCTCTCTCCCATCAGGAATGCTCTCACTAGGCCAGTGATATGGAAGAGACCCCCACAGAACACTCTTGCCCACTGTCCAACACTCATACATTCTCATTTTCAACAAATGTTTTGGGCAAGGATACTTTAGCACATGAAATAATCTAACACAGGTCTTAGATGTGTGACCTCTAAAAATAACACCATGTAATTCACAAGGGTTTGAAGCAGGACTTTCTCAATCACCTGAACACAGGGAAGCGTGGGCCATTTCGGTACCAAGGCTTCATGTTTTTCAGGCTTTCTCATTTCAGCAATGTAGACTTTCTTTTTTAAACTTTAATTCAAGGAAAGAAATTACACTGCAACCCCAAAGCACTACTTTCTGCAGCAGCAAATTAGAGAGGGCTAATTTGTGGGCATGACTGTGCCCTGTTATCTGTACCTTGTCACTTTAATTTAGCACAACCCCAAACCGGCAATTCCATTCGTTTTGACTTCTTCACACAGCAGAATTTTAGCCTTCATACTGGGTTTCAGAGAGTCCAAAATAAAAACCATGCCACAGTAAGCAAAATAGCCACATAGAGCCTTTCCTTCATGTAGGGAACAAAAGGCTTTCAAAGTTCAAAAGGAGGCATTTTTTTTAAAGCTTCCATCTTGGTAATGTTTTAAAAGGTCTATTTTTAAATGTTGGATTTTTTTCTTCTATTGTGCTGATGTGCACATGTATATTTCCTCCAATGGAATCACTGTGATTGTTGCTTGACATCTGCACACTGTAATACATTGCTAAAACATCTCCGGTATGCAAGAGCCACAAAGCATAAAAAGGCACAAATGACAGCTTGGACTCAGGTAGGGGGATATACAAGTTTCCAAATCCCAATATCGAGTCTCTGCATTCAGGAATCCACCTATCCTTTAACCACAGGAAATAGGCTGTCAAGACCATAAAAGAACCAGATGCTTCCACCACAGCATGTGGGTTTGTATAAAGAATGAACCATGGGCATCCCCAAGATTATTTATTAACTCTCTGGCACATGCAACCTTCATTACAGAGAGATGTTCTTTGAATCAAAAATTAACCATTGTGAACAGTCTCGCAAGCGTTACCCCCAACACCTCCTGGCCTTCCCCGTCCCACCTGCCATTCTCATCCCTTGGAATTCTGAGGAGATTTCCCAACCTTTCCATCTCCCAAGAAGCTCAGCCTTAAGTATCTGTCACCTGTGCTCTCATTCTGCAAATCATCTGGCTAGAAATAGTAGGAGCAGGAGACGGCTGTGTATCAGGTATCATAGCAGCAAGCAAGGTGTACCAACACATCACAAACATGGAAATGCAGGTTTGTTCAAAATGCAAAAGGTAATTGGGATTCCGTGTTGGTTTCCCCACCATAAATCTGCACTCTGCAGCTGTCACAAGGAGCCAAATGGGCCCCTTGCCTGAGCCCGGGCAGAAGCTCATTACGGGGAGTGTGTCCTTATGCCTGTGAGCTTCCCGCCACTTGCATGCAGAGTGATGGGTATCACATCCAGCCAGTGAACCCTCATCAGGAAAAATGCCCTGCAGAGTGGAGGACAGCAGAGCTCTTTCTACCCAATAGGAAATGGGACTGGCAAAGGAGGAGCTCACAAGGCACCCCAAGGAGAACGTCCCTTGTTACAGCCTGACTTTTTTTGTTCAGGCTCCCAGATGCACAGAGGCTCAGGAAAGTCACAGGCCCCTAAGCAGATCTCAGGCCCCTCCTGATATGAACAGTGCCTCAGGTGATTCTATTTCTAATCCTTTTCCACTGGTACCCAAGGTTTGGAACTCATCACAGTCCCCCACTCAACAGAAAAAGGAAGCAGATGTCCTTGACTATTGCCGGAGTCCATCTGGGGCTTAGTGTTTTGTTTTCTTTGCAAATGGAAGCTAAATCTCTGATCTTTGACTCTGGGAGCGCTCACTACCCCACCTTCTGAGATACTGTTTCTGTCCCCAGTTGCTGAGAGCCATGAGCTCCTCAGAAATGAGCATTTCTAGAAGAGAGGATGACCAGGTTGCCAACACGAATGTCAGAACCCAGATAGCCAAGCCTGGACACCAAGGTGAGCAAGTGACCCAGAGACACTCTCTCCCCATCCTTAACTAAATATGTGGGAAAGGAAAGTGGACTTCCCATTTGGTGGCACCGAAATGCCGAATCGGGTGCATTCTGTATCAGGAGCAATTATTCCTCAAAGCATTTGTATGAGAGGGCTCCTAGTGATATGAGAAAGGATAGAGCAAAACATAAAATCACACTAGACTGAGGACCCTGAGTTGGACCAGTACAGGCCTATCTCTCTCTCTCTCTCTCTCTCTCTCTCTCTCTCTCTCTCTCTCTCTCTCTCTCTATCTCTTTATCTATCTGTCTATGGGCTTGGATTTAGCTCAGTTGGTAGAGCCCTGCTCTGTAGTCCCTGAGGTCCCAAGTTCGATTCTCAGCCATTCAAAAATGGGAGAAGGATGTGGCAATCTGCTCCTGAGGCAATCCCAAAACATCCAGCCATTGAAAACCCTATGAGGTTCGCTATGAGTCAGACACAACTCCATGGCACCTAACAACAACAGCAACAACAACAATCTATCCATACATCCTTTCTAAAAACCCTTAGATGAATACAAGTTATTATACCAGCTGGGGTCCCTGGGCTTTGTCACTCATGGAAAAAGCCAGACCCTCTTGGCGAGTGGGTAACTACTAAGCGTACAGAGCCCTCAGCTTAGGGTGACAGGCAGGCCGCGTGTCCAATTTCAGGCACCTCTTCAAAAACAGGCTACACTATTCAAGCTCCAATGCAACACCTACCAGAGAACAAATGGCTTTTATAGAAGAGCAATTTGGGACCACAGGCGTCAGGACTCAGCAGCCAGGGCACTGAAAGGAAGACATATGGCCACTTGTGCAAGCAAGGCAGGAATCCCAAGGGAGGCTGCGATGAGGTGCAGGAGGGTGTCTCACCCATTTATAGAAAGAGAACTGTAATTTCCACACACAAACAACAGCCTGCATGGACTTTGCACCCAGGAACTGAAGAACTTTGGCTCACAGCAGAGAGGCACAGTGTTCTCTAAAGAGAAATACACCTATTTTGGCTAAATCTCCAAAAGATCTGCAACCCAGTGAAGTTTTAAAAACAACTGAACAGAGTATATAATATTCCAATATGGTAAGCTTTCTTTTAAAAACAAAAATGTCTTTCTACCCTTCTACATGACTCCAGGCTTTTGAAAACTAAACAGAAAGCAGGAATTTGGTAGTCCAGAGCCAAGCCTCTCATTAATCAAAGTTGCCACATGAGTGGTCTGTGAGGTGGCACAGCATGTGGTTCTCAAAGGAACCCATAGTGGGATTTGCATCTGAAGAGTTAACTTAGGAAATCAACCCAGAAAGAGCCAATGCAGAAGAGCAAACCTGCAAAGACATTCAAGAGTCCACATGGCCCTATGGGTGGCAGAACTCGTAACTCTCTGGCTGAGATTATCACCATACGTAAAGGAAGAACACCTCAGGCAGAAGCAGAGAGGTTGCCGACTGTAAAAGCAGACAGACACTGAAGCCCACCAGGCCACTCCAGCTCTGGCCAAGGGAAAGTGAGCCCCCACTCCCTGTCATGCCTCTACACCCCCATGCTGGATGAAGGAACTGGCTGCCCTGGCTGGCTGCCTCTGGACTTCTGGATCCACTCTCCCTCTGTGTCTACCAAGCACTCTCCAGATTGAGCCTCGGCTGCCCTTGCAGTTTGCCAACACAACAGGGAAGAAATGTGCTTGTCAAGGGAGTACCAGAGCCCTGATTATATTCCCCACAGCAATTTGTCAGTCTGAGATCTTTCTCCCCAGGCCCTAGAAACCTGCCCGTGGCACCTGCCCCTGCAAGGTAGCTATGTTCTCTTGGAACAGCAGTCCTGTCTTCTGAGACTATCTGCCCTAGGACCACTACTGAGGATTGCTGAGACAGAATGCAGCTTTCTTCTTGGCCATGTACCTCCACTCTCACCCCCCTTTCACCCACAATTCACCCCAGCCATCTATCCGGGCCATGTCTGTGCACATTCTATGAGCATCAGTAGATGACATCTCACCTGGGAGATTTGTCCATGGAGAAAATCCAACCTGGTTCACTGACTATTTTTCTTTAAATTGTTTTTATTTTGAGGCAATCTCAAGTTTACAAAAACAAGAAACAAAAAACTATAGTACAAAGAACTTCTTTCTTGAGCCAATGAGAGTAATTTGCCAACTCAATATTCTATCTCCAACAAATTGAATATGTTTTTGCTACGTAATCACAGCGCAATCATCAAAATCAGGAAATGAACATTTAATAACTGTTTCAGCCAGGCTCTAGGGTGCACATCTGTAATCTCAGTGACTCAGGAGGCTGAGGCAGGAGGATTGCAAGTTCAAAAGGCCAGATATAGCTTGTGCAATTTAACAAGAACCTGTCTCAAAATAATAAATAAAATAAAATAAAATAGGGGCTGCAGGTGTAGCTCAGTGGTGGAACACTTTCCTCTCCTGTATGAGGCCCTCAGTTCAATGCTCTAGTACTCCAAAAATAAAAATAAACAAAAATAAACTTAAAAAATGCATGCTTCATTTGTTCCTCAGACCCCATTCAAATGAGTAAATGTCTCAGTAATGTACTTTATAGTAAAAGGATCCAGCTCAGATTCTCATAGTACTTTTAGCTGGTCTGTCTCTTTAGTTTCCTTCATTCTAAAACCTTTCCTTCAGTCTTCCCTTGATTTTTGTGACGTCAACATTTGTGAAAATTACAGGCTAATTATTTTGCATAATGTTTCTCAATTTGGGTTTTTTGGGTGTTTCCTCTGATTGGATTCAGATTACACATTTTGGGCAGGATTATCATGGGAAAATGAAACTGCAAATTTTTCCTTGTATGCCATCAAGTGGTGCCTAATTTTGATCTGTGCCATTGAAGATACTGTTCATTTGTTTCCCCAGCTTATGTTGTGCTCACATCCCCACAAATCCACAGAGATTGGCTTGCCTACCCCAAGGTCAGGCTGAACAAGCAGCGCCTTAGGCATACCTTGTCTGCCCCTTCTCTGACACCTAGTACTCCATGTTCTGCTTCCTCTTTGAAGGGAATTGTACAAATGGCAATGGTAATTAACTTAGAGACACATTTAGAGAGATGGGATAAAGTGGTAAGAAGGAAAGAAGAAGATAATGGCCTGTTCCAAACGAGAATGTGATCTCTTATAGAAATACTATAACTAAGCTGCTGTGGGTCAGGACTGAGCAGGGAATGATCAACCTGGGCCAGCTTGAGAGGAAAGTGGTCCAGCACAAGAAATCACTCAACCTAGTCTGGCACGTTCAGGAATCTGAAGTAGATATAGAGAGAAACCTAGGTCTGACTGTGAGCAAACGGTTCAGGAGAGGGGAAAGTAGAAGATGAGAAGGAGGAGCTGAACCTTGGATGCCCAGCAAGAGTGTGTGCCTCATCCTCCAATCAATGGGAACTATTAAAGGGTTGGAAGGCACAGGGCCAGATCATATAGACATGTTTGCAACAATCTAGGAGCCCCACAGAAGGAGAAAAAGGAGAACCAGAGGGAAAGCAAGGCAAACAAGGATATGTGTGAGGAAACTATTGCAATCTCCTCCAGAACAGAGGCTGAGGTTAATCTAGGGCAGGGACAGTGGAAACAGGGACTGATTCCACAGATACACAGGACACATGGGACATCAGAGGGGCAATAAAGAGCGGAAAGGGAAGCATCAGGGGGTACAGAGGGCTCCTCGCCTAAGTGCAGACTTATGGGGTCATGGGAGGCCTTTGACCACAGTGAAAAGAGCAAGTGTCGGTAACGTGGCACTTGCAGACAAAACCAACTTCGGGATCCTAGTGAATCTGTACTCACCCTGGTTATTAGAAGTTTCCAGAGACTAAGTTGACAGCTATGGATCACACCATGCTGGGTTTCAGCCTTAGTATTTTAATTACATTTGTGTTCCCAGTGTTAGCTAGTATAATCGTTATTGTGGGCATGGGTAGGAGTAACCTCACAGTATTGGAGAGAGAGAGAGAGAGCAAGAGCCAGTGAGATGTGTTGTAAGCATTGTTCATCCTTGCCTCCCTCCCTGCCATCAACCACTTATACTTCCCTAACCATTTCCAGGAATGTTAGAGTTGGGGCAGCCTACTATTTACTTAATTCTCTAGCACACACCTCATATTTACTGTTAAATAAGGTATAATCAACTTTGTTTTTGGAACTTCACAAGAACCTTGAAAAAAATCTGAAATCACCCTTTGTTGTTGTTGTTAGGTGCCGTCAAGTTGGTATCCCACTCATAGCAACCCTCATAGGGTTTTCAATGGCTGACTGTTTCGGAATTGCCTTGGGAGTGGATTGCCAGGTCCTTCTCCCATTTTTGTGGTGCTGGAAATTGAACTCGGAACCTCAGAGACTGCAGAGCAGCGCTCTACCAACGAAGCTAAATCCCAGCCCAAAATCACCCTAAGGTGCTAAAAAACTAAACTTAAAAGAGACTGTACATATTTTCAGATTGACGTGAAAACGCACAGGTTTACGTCTTACAAGGTGAAAACCCAATGTTTGGTTGGAGGCTAGAAGCAATATGGCTCTTCTCTCCCAACACTGGTTTTGTTTTGTTTTGTTTATGTAAAACAAGCCCCTCATTACTTCTTATTTTAAGCCACTTCTCTATATATACCCAATAAGCAAATGTTCAGGTCCAAGGCAGGTGATGGGGACTTTCCAAGTAAAATCTATGCAATGCTACAATGAACAAAAACAACTGTATACACTTATGCACACTCTATTTTTGATCTATGGGGAGAAAACAGTATTTATCATAATTCTTTTCTGGGTAATTTCCATCTTTTCTCCTTCACCTCTTATTTTCTTTTGTGTACCTTACTGAGTCACCTTCCCCTGCACTTTGCCATTGCTGTCCTTGGTAAGAACCATGTGAATGCTCGTGGCAATGTGGCAATGTATCATCAACAGCGGACCTTGGTGGAGATAAGCTTGGGCTCACTCAGTAGTTCTTTATACTGGCTGCTCATTCTGCATTAAGCCACATGAATGCTTTTGAGCTTCCTTTCTCCCTAAGAGCAGGAGAAGCTATGATAGACTTACCTAAGAGGATTTATCTGAAGGCTAAATCACAGAATGCATATGAGAGACTCTTAACTTGGGCCTAGTGTGATTTTCAAAAGTTAAAAATTTGACTCTCATGTAAACATAAAATAAGTACATAGTAAAGACATTATTTGGTAAGGTAACCAAGAGGACTGAGAAATTGGTTGAAATGATGATGTGAGGGGAGAAACATTTATATATAGTCCCTGAAAGAAAGAGCTATCAAAAATGATTATTGAAGTAGATATAAAACTGAGTGATACCCTACAGAGCACTGAATTTGTACTTTGGCAATTATCTTTTCCAATGGACAAGAGTCATTTTGCATTGCTATCACACAAGAATCCTTTGGAATACCCTCTATTTTCTCTAGTATTCATCTATCCTCATAGACTTCTAGACTATCCTAAATCAAAGGAAATCAAAGTACATACCAGTAGAGAATTAGCTGATCTTGTGGGAGTAATAATCCAATATGTCATTTAAGGAACATGCAGTTTTTCTTTTGTCTGCATGCCTATTTCCAAGTGTTGTTGTTGTTGTTAGGTGCCGTCAAGTCGGCATCCGACTCATAGCTACCCTCATAGGGTTTTCAATGGCAGACTGTCTCGGGATTGACTTGGGAGTGGATTGCCAGGTCCTTCTCCCATCTTTGCAGTGCTGGGAATTGAACTCGGGACCTCAGAGACTGCAGCACAGTGCTCTACCAACTGAGCTAAATCCCAGCCCACTTCCAAATGTTCAGTGTATATATTTTCTGTTTACACTATAATATCACAAGTGTTCAATAAATGATATCCAAAAATTAATGCTGAGAAAATGCTATATATGAAATCCCATAAGACCTAGGCAAAGGAGTAGGAAGAGGGAAATTCATAGCATCAAATGCTTCCACTGAGCAAGAAAAAGGGGAAAATTAAATATGGCTGCATCATGTTATGAATAATTATTTGTCTACATCTAGTAGCTAATCCCAAAGAAAAAAGATGCTATAACAGAAGATAAGAATTTTCCTCAGAAACAAAAGTAATGACTGAATGCAGACTCAGTCATAGTCATAAATTCTATTGAATAAGCTAGAATGCCTGCAAAACATATAGTCTTAACTGAACATTATTTATTTTACTCGTACATGAAAATAAGGAACAAAGTAAGACCCATGAGAACCTAAAAATACTTCTTCTGTGGCTTCTCCTATCAGACTTTCTGAATTTCACTTGTCCTTGTCCTCTTTCTACCCTTTTGGATAACAACACTTAGAATATCCCATGCTCCACATAGGAAGATTCAGTATCACAGACTTGGCAGAAAACTGCTAGAAGGTTTGAGTTCCTCTTTGGACCAATGATACCAGGAACATGTGGGGTAACAGGATGGTCATGAAAGGCACTGGTGTGACAGACCCGTTAGACAGTTCCCTATACCAACAGTGATGTAGGCAGCCATTGGGTCCACTCACCAGTGATGGCCCTCCATGCAGCGCACACCTCCTTTCCAGGCCTTGGTTTGCTCATGAATATGGCCAGTAATACTCATCATGTTAGGACTATTGTAAGAATTTAATGACTTCACATTTACACAGTCTCTATCCTGCCAACAAAATTGTTGTTTTTATTAGGAGCCATCAAGTTGTGTCCAACTCATAGCGACTCTTATAGGGTTTTCAATGGCTGGTTGTTTCAGGATTGCCTCAGGAGTGGATTGCCATGGCCTTCTCCCATGTTTGTGGTGCTGGGAATCTAACTTGGGACCTCAGAGACTGCAGAGCAGTGCTCTACCAACTGAGCTAAATCCCAGCCCCACAAAATAGACACTAATAAATATGAATACCCTTTTCTGTCCCTGAGGCTATTTTTTATTAGTGTATAAATGCATGAAAAAGCAGTGCAGAGTTTTTGGACTATATTTTCAGTCACCTAAAAGTAAAAAGGTTAGTATTTTTCCCTTCCTAGCCATGAGGACTTTAAAGTTTATTTCTAATGAAAACTCTATCCATATAACATCTTAAATATAACTATTCAGTTAATCATTATACTTCTTTCTTCAAAAGCTCTCTTCACTATTTCACTCAAGAAACAAGCCAATGAAACTCAAGTATATCTCTCTGGCTCACAGTTCCTTCTCTAAGGAAGGACAGGGCTCAGAAAGTACCATGCTCTATGAACTGCTGCTAGAGTCACACTCCAGTATTTCTACCTCACTGTTCCCCACTGTGGCAGTCAGTGTTCCATGACAAAATCCCTGTGATAGACAATACAAGGAGGAAAGATTTACTCTGGCTCAGGGGTTCAGAGGTGACAGTCCATGGTTACTCAGCTCATTGTTGTGGCCTGTGGGAAGCAGAGCACCATGGCAGGAGCCGAGGTGAGTTGGAGCTGTTCACATCATGGTGGTCAAGAAATGAAAAACAGGAAGGGACAAGATCCTTTCTATTTCTATTTTTCAAGGGCACACCCCAATGACCGACTTCCTCCAACAAGGCCCCACTTCCTAAAGTTTCCTCCACCTCGCAATAGCATCATGAGCTGGCAGCCAAGCCTTTGACACATGAGTTTTGGGGGGACATTTAAGATCCAACCGTAACACCCATCAATCTCTTTTGGCCAATGGAAAGGAGGATGACATTGGCTGGAGTGCCTTGATACAGTCCTGCCCCACTTACTGATGGGATACATTCTGAGAAATCAGGTTATTCCCTGACTTTGCTGCTGTGCTAACATCAGTGAGTGCACTACCCAATCCCAGTGGTCTGGTCAACTACTCCCTATGACCTCTTGAGGCAATCGAGACATGTAGTCAACACAGGAAGGATGAGGCGGCTATCAGCATAACACAGCATAGTTTAATAATGAACATTTTTCATTAGTAGTAGGAGCACACTCTACAATCTCTACAATAGCACTCAAAAGTATATGATAGCAAATATTTTAACCAGCACCATAGTTGCTTAGTGTTTCTATCAAATATTATGGACTACACATAATGCCATGTGCTCAACTTTCCTATGGCTGGCAACATAGTTTGTTCACACCAGCTTCACCTCAAATGCATTTGCAGCACATTGTATTATGACATGGTGGTGACTATGATGTCATCAGCAGTAGGAATTTTCAGCTCCATCATCATCTTATGGTATCACCATTGTTGACACCATTGTTGCAGTGAAACACTGTCCTTCTAGATGGGGTCTTCCGCTAGACTTGATGGACAGGTCTGTGCCCTATGCATGAGGTCCTCCCTCATGTCCAAGAAGCTCAGAAGGCTTCCTTTGAAGCCCCATTCCTGCAGTCCACACCCATCTCTATGAACACAACATTCCAGAGGGAAAGTGGGCAGCATTCTCCACGTACCCCCATGAACTTTCACCCGCCCAAGGAACTTCCAATCACAGAGTTCTCCTGTTGGGATGTCCCCATCTGCCATTTTCCCAAACACAGATCCTCAGTCTCCCACTGAGTTTCTGCTTTCCCATCCAGGAAGCACCTAAGTCTAAGACGATGCTCCAGGTTCTCACTCTCCATCTTGATCTGCCCTGGCTTGATGTCATCACCTCCCCAGGCTCTGCTCAGGAACTAACAGCAAGAGCTGGCATCACTTCCTTTATTCAATTCACTCAACAAACTCCTGAGGCAAGTGGAGGGGAGGTGGGGAGCAATTCTCTCCCAGACAATTTTCTTGTCTATCAAATGAAATTCTGTGTATAGATGTGCAGCCAGGGCGTTCCTGCTGGAGAAATCACAATTTTTGCATTCTGTCAAGGCCAGAACTCCTACTCAGCAGCCCTGTGCAGAGCCACCCTGCAGCAGACATGGGCTACTCCTCCATTTAAGCCCAGTACAGGTAGAGAGTGGAAGGCAAGCCCAGGCAGCCTCCCTATCCATGGGCTCTGCATCCATGGATTCAACTAACAGGAGTTCAAAAATACTTGGAGAGAAAAAAAAAACTGTATTTGTACTGAACGTGTAGAGACTTTTGTTCTTTCCATTATTCCCTAAATAATACAGTATAACAACTATTTGCATATTATGGGCATCACATTAGGTATTATAAGTCACCTAAAGATGATTTAGACTACCCCAGAGGATATGCAGAGGTTATATGCAAATTCTGCACCATTTTATATGGGCCACTTAAGCTATCCAAAGGGGTTTCTAGAACCAATCCTCAGATATAAGCAACAACTGTACTTGTCTGTTAGCCCACGTGCAAGTGCATGGGAAAGGAAGAAGGGAGGATCTTTTCATCTTTTTCCCTGGCAGACAGTCACCACTCTTCTTGGAAACACATGACACTGTGCCAGCCATAGCAGGACAAGCTGAGTGACTATTTGGGTGGGAATTTTACAAATTGACAAAGAGGTCAGAAGCCCTGTGGCCTGAAGTCATCTTGTGGCACCATTTCTCCAGCATGCCCGGATCTTCACATGACCTGAAAGGACTCACTGCCTCTACAATTCTCAATCTTCAATTTGCCACAGCATAAAATAGAGACAATCAGGTAACCCCCCAACTCCACATACCAGCATAACCCCCTTTCCCTCAAGGGTTGTCATGAAGATTAAAGAATTGCAAATCTGCAAGCTGTTTAGCACAAAAATGCATTCCAAAAATTGCTAATTCCCCATTGCCTTCATGGGAGGAATGTCAATTAATGTTATAGAGGTAGAGCTATTGATTTAGTGACAAATACCCAATCTTCTGGGGAGTCTTTAGCTCCAGCTCTGCCACTTCCTAACCATTTAATACAGCACAAGTTTAATCTGTCACTGTCTTCTGCAGCAAAATGGAGTCACACTCACTTGGAAGAGATATGTGTCGATGGGCTGACACATGTCAACACAGAACATCAGACAGAATATGCTCACCTCCTTCTGAAGCCCTCTGACTGGCACTCAACAGGGTCCCTTTATTTAAATAGTGTATGAATGAGCCTGGAAAACCAGCATGCTTCCCAGGATCAGAGGTCGGAATCAGCACAGCACAGTGTCCATACATCACAAGGTTTTGTGGGCCACAAAGCTAAACTAACTGGAGTTAGTTCAAAAGAAAAAAAGAAAGAAAAGAGAAGAAAAAATTCAGCTTTGCCTAACAGCAGATTCATCCTTGGGAAGCATGGGCCTAGTTTTTATTTTTGTTTTCATGTATTTACTTATTCCTAAAATTTCATAATATCACTTCAGGGCATAAATGCCAATTACAAAGCCTTTTAACTACAATGTATGTTTAAAGCCCATGGCATTTCCTGGCACAAATGAAACCTCCCTCAGAAAATATGCATCTGAAAAGTCCACAAATTTCACATAAACACATAGGGGAGTTTGCAAAGGAGAGAAGAAATAGCAGAGCCTCCTTTCTAGTTATTCAGGGTCATTGGCTGAGTTACAGGAAGAAACCAGAAAAGACCAAATCTTTGATTTGTTAGGATTAAGCACATAAAACTGCTGAGATCTCTTTCACTTCCCCCCTCCAGCCCATCTCCTTGTCCAGGAAGAACTAAGATTCAAATCACCTTTAAAAGGGCAAAGAAAGTCCTTCTTCAGGACAGAAGACAAAACCAATTTTCTTCCAACTTTTGCCTAAGATAGGCAAAATGTTCAAGGCGAAATACCTAAGGATTTCGCCAAGGCCTTAGGAGGGGTCCAATAGCCTTGTCTCACCTTTAGAGCCCTGAGGTCTGACTCTTAAAATTGAAGGAACCACCCCGTCCGCCTAGCCAGATGCTGTATCATTCATTGGATCTACAGAAGCCTCGCTCCAAGGAAACCCTGGAGGAGCCTGACGGGGGTGGGGAATGGGACCCTGTCCAGGATGAAATGGGGGATCAGAGCCCAATTTGCTTTACTCCTGTGCATGCTCCTTGCAGGGGCCTCTAAGCTCATGTTGTAAACTTGGAGCGATGGGGTTCAGGACACACTACCTCAGAATTTGGCACCTTGACATTTATTTGCCAAGGCAGCAGAAGCAGAAGGTCATTGTCACCTTCACCTCCTCCCTCCTCCCCTAAAATGGGTTGTAAAGTAGGTCATAAGACCCTCATGGCCACAGGAAAGTAGCTGAAGCTGCAGAAGTGACAAGAGCCTGCACAAATACACCTTGCTAAAGCCATTAGGTATTATCCCCATGGTCCAGACACCATTTCCACACTTCGTCAAATCCACATAGAAAGGTACACAGGTTTACCCCATCTTCATGTCTTCTTTCCTTATGAAGGCTCCTGTGCCATGTAAAACTGACAGGAAGAAAGCCTGCATGCTTTGCTATTGTTCACCTGTTGCAGGAGCCTCCACTATGAGCCCAGTGACAGGTATGACAAAGGTATTTCCCCACAAAAATGCCAGAAGCAGCTCCAGCAATATTCCACTGGATAAGAGCAAGAAGCGTGGCTGTCAGTGAGAACAGCCTTGCTGTAGTTTAGATATGAAATGTCCCCAAGAGGCATGTGTTAAAGGGTTGGCACTAGCCCGGCACTCTTGGGAGATGATAGAAACTTAACAGGGGATGCTTAGGTAAAGTGATTGGAGATGTGCACACCGAGTCTGGGTCCTCAATGGCATCCTCCAGTTACTTAATGAACCTGAAGCCACCTGCCCCTGACTTCTGGTTCAGTTGACAATAAGTGGCCTCATCGTAACAGACATGGCTGCATGTTTGCTACTGCATCTCATGCAGTATCACACACTGCCCTGGATATTTCAGAAGTGTGGGGGGGTACACTTTCAGTAGCATCTGCATTTTTCCATAAATTATCTCTGTTCTGTTCCCATATTAAAGTCATGCAGAAAATTTAAAAAGCAAGGGGGAATGGTATAGTCACCTTGGAAGACAGTGTGGCACCTTCTTATGTAGCTAAATATGGTCTCATCATCTACGTCAGAAATTGGGTCCCTAGGTATTTACTCAAATGAGTTGAAAATGGATGTCACACAAAAACCTATACACAAATATTTATAGTACCCTTATTCATAAATGCCAAAAACTGGAAGCACCCAAGATGTCTCTCAAATAAACAAATGAATAAATACATTGTGGTACAGATGTACAGTGAACTACTACTAATAAAGCCTGCAGCCTTGCCACTGTGACATCCACTCCCGTCAGATCTCAGAAGCTAAGCAGGGTCAGGCCTGGCTAGTACTTGAAAGGGAGACTGCCAGGGAACAACAGGTGCTGTAGGCTTGGGAGGACCCAGTAACCCACTCCCAAAAAACAGTCAGCCATTGAAAACCCCATTCATAGCAAAGAAGCACTAACAATAGTGTTTAGGCTATTGTAAGTAGGGTTGCTGAGTCGGATCCCAATTTGATGGCACCTAACAACAACAACATTAGTAATAAAAGAGAAAAAAGTGAGTAGACCTCAAAAAGACATGGATGAATCTTAAATGCACATTTTAAAGTTAATAAACCCAGCCTGAAAAGGCCAAGTTATAATTCAGTTTGCTTGATATTCTAGAAAAGATAAAACTATAGAGACAATCAAATAGATAGTGATTGCCAGAATGTTGGAGGCCAGGGAGGGTGGGGGGACAAGTAGGTGGGACAGGGGCAGAGGGGATATTCAAGGCAGTGAAATTATTGTATATGATGCTATAACAGTGGACACATGACATTATACAATGGTTGAAAGCCATAGAATATACAGCACAAAGAATAAACCTTGATGTAAACTATGGACATCAATCTATAATAACTTATCAATACTAATTTGTTAATTATAACAAGTATACCACACTAATGCAAGATGTTGATAATAGAGACTACTTTGCAGAAAGTGGGGCATATATTGGAATTCCCTGGATTATCCAATCTTTGATCAATATAAAACTATTCTAAGAAATAACATCTATTGTTGTTGTTAGGTGCAGTTGATGGTATCCAACTCATAGCGACCGTACATACAACAGGCAAAACACTATTGTCAATGCTTCTCTGCTATTCATAGGGTTTTCAACAGCAGATTGGTTTTTGGGAGTGGGTTGCCAGGCCCTTCTCCCAAGCCTACAGTATCTGGTATTCCCAGGTAGTCTCCCATCCAAGTACTAATTAGGCCCAACCATGCTTAGTTTCTGAGATTTGACGGGACCGGAATATATGGCTGCAGGCATAAAATCTATTAGTGGGGGGGGGGAATTAAAAAGGAGATGGGGAGAGAATCCCTAAAATTATAATAGTTTTCTTCTGGAGTCAGCCCAGAAAGTAATCCAATTCGTGTGAGTGTGAGAATGTTTGAGCCAGCATCCTCTATCTTCAGTAGTCTAGAAACTTCCACGGCCCATCTTTGACCTTCTAGGCGGTTCCCCTTCACTTTTAGCCTCTCTGAGCACCAGCCCACATGCCCCATGCTCCTTTTCCATCCTGCCTTCTCCCTCCCACTTTGGGCACTCACTCAGCTTGCTAGTGCGTCCATAGGGTTCTATGTTATTTTTACCTCTGATAATGACATTGCTGGCAAGGAAAGTATCTTTTAGCTGCATCTCTCTGTTTTGGGACATAACAACCTAGTAAACAGTAAATAAACCAGGCATTTCAGGTTGTGTCTATAGAGGTTCTGATAACCAAGACATTTTTCAATAAGAGTCACCTGCAAGGCTTAGGTGCTAACAAGGGCTGGGGTCTACCTCTGCTGTGGGCATGTAGCAAGATTCTCAACCTCAGCACAAAAAGAAGACAGTATCACACCCCAGTCCCTAGAACTCTGTTTTTGCCTGTAGTTTTCCTGGAGTTTGGAAAGCTGGATTAAAAATTAGGTTGTAAATAGATTGTGGTTATAACTGGGTAATTGTTACTTGATTTAAAAAGTAGCTAGTTTAATCCAGCTATTGCTTGGCTATGATCTCTTCCCTTCTTTTGTTTTAGATTTCCTGAACAAAATGCAAATGGCACATGGCCAGGAGTCCTCGCTGGAAGTGTGGGCTCTATGAAATTTGCTGGAAGAAGGCATTTGCTGAGCAAACAGTCCCTGGAGAGGAGTCACTGTTGATCAGATCAATGAAGTGTTGGTAATGGAGACACCAACTGGGCCACTGAAATGGTTTTAAGCCTGCATAATTCTGAGTGATAATGAGATTTTATCTGAGCAAATCATTCCCAAGAGTAGGGCGTGGGTGATTTTAATACCTCTGGACCAAAACAGGAACAAAAATGAGTAACAATTCCTCTTTAAGGTCGGGCTTTTGAACAACTCCTAGCCTTTGCACATGCCATTCCCTCTTCCTAGAATAGCCTCCCATCCCAGCCTCAGCCCTAACCAACCTCAGCCTCAGTCTTACCCCTTCCTCCATCTCTGTCAATCACACACACATACATTGTTCAGGATACAGCAGGAAAGTTCGTCCTTTGGCAACACTTCCAAATTCCTCTGAGTGGTTATTCAGTTCTTCCTCTCTGCCCAAGACTGCCTGGTACCCATCTCCTCTCACAGTGACTACAGCATCTGTTTGCAGGGAGCTCGGGAGGACAGGGCCTCTCTGTGACAGTATGCTGCCCAGTGTAGGTCATCCACAGATGTCTGCTGAATAAATGAACTACAGAAGAACAGTGCACAGATGAACTCTATGCCCATCCTTTTGGTGGCATTAAAAAGTCTATAAATAAAGTATTTTTCAGCAAGAAATATTTTTCAGCTTGATAAAACATTAATATGCATATCATGTACACCATTTAGCACAAAAATAAGCCCACAAAGTTTAACTCGGGGGGAAGGCTTGCTTATCTGCAGTTATTCTTCTAAATCACAGACAAACTCAAAGGAAATACAGGTCTTTTAAGTAAAACAAATATATTTCTAGGACTGATACGTATCAGTGATGAAATCAAAATGCAAAGAGTCAAAAATGCTGCTTCATAGGCAACATGTTACTTCATTTCACTTCTTTGGCACCCACAAGTCAATCAAACTTACACATGTGCTCGGGACACTGGAATCAGCTGGGGCAGGCATACTGGGAAGCAGGGAAGCAGGCTCTTAATGAGGATTAGGAAGTCAGGAAGATAGGTTTATTGGTATTGTGACAGTTAAATTGCAGACTGGCTGGATCACAGCCAGCAGCTAACCCTTCTAATACTCCAGAGGCTTCACAAAAGAAACCAAGTGTCCTACTAGCCTCAGGGGGCCAGTGCACATGCTGCTCTGCCCAAGAAGGTCAACCCTACTGGTGCCAGCAGCTGGCCTCTGAGAGGCTGGCCTCAAGAGGGCTGACCTCAGACCATAAGTCAAACTTCGAGAGGAAACCCATCCTAATAAGGAAAATGTCAACGCTTCCTCTCCCTATCAGTAATTCCCACTCTACTGCAGCTACAGGCAGGACCAGGAAATAAAGTTCAAGCTGCAGAGATAAAAGACACCATGTGGCTTTAGGGGATTTTCAACCTGCTTTCAGCAGCTCATCTTTCTCTCATTGTATCTTAGGGTTCATCCTATCATTCAAGCAAAGATATGAATGGCCTTCCTGGTGCAGGCCATGTGTCAAACACAACCAAGTTTATACGTATCATAAACAACCATCTTTTCGGGAGTTGCTGGTGAAAATCTGTAGTGCAAGGGAAGAAACCTGTGCTGTCAAAGTGTTTTATCTTTTTTCTCTACTTGTAAATTTTCCACCCTCATTGCACATGTGAAAGGTTTCCACTCTATGAGATTTTTAGTTCAATATGACAAAATAATTAGGAATATACAAAGAGACTAAAAATAACGTCCTTATTGTTGTTAGGTGCTGTTGACTCATGTCCGCCTCATAGCAACCCTCATAGGATTTTCAGTGGCTGGGTGTTTCAGGATTGTCTCAGGAGTGCATTGCCATGTCCTTCTGCTATAATGTCCTTAGGAAAGAAAAGTAAAAGTAGTAAAGAAGTTAAAAAAAAATATTAGTTGTTTTATGCATTTAACAACAAATGGACAAAACAAGATGTAGGACAATATCAAGTGCCAGATTACGCAAATTAGAAAATAAATTACATAGTGTTTATGGATGTACATGAACGTGTGTGTGTGTGTGTGTGTGTGTGTGTATGTAGGAGTGTGTGCATATATATAAAATCATTGGTTCTCAAACAGGGGTGATTCACCCTTCTTGGGGAAATCCCTGAGGAATATCTGGTACTACCTGAAGACATTTTTCTTTGTCACAACTCAGGCAGGGAGTACTAGTGGAAATTAGTGGGCATTGGCCAGAGATACTGATAACTGTCGTATAATGTACACAACAGCCACCCATGGTGATGGTTAATCTTAGTAAAGCACACTTTTGCGTATGTCTGTGAGAGTGTTTCCCAAAGACACCTGGCATGTGAGATCTGTCGTGAATTTGGGCACCACTACCCAACAGGATAGGGGCTGGATGGAGCGAAAGCAGGAGGAGGAAGGAGCCAGGGCAGGCTGCTCTCTCTGCTCCCTCACTGCCTGGCCAGCTGCTCTGCTCTGCTCTGCCACACCCTCCCCACCAGGAGGTTTCTGCCATGTCACAGACCTAAAAGCAATGGAGCCAGCTGATCCTGAATTGAAACCTCTAAAACCATGAACCAAAGGAAATCTTTCCTCCTTTAATTTGGTTTTTCTCAGGTATTTGTCACTGCAATGGAAAACAACAAAGAATGATCTGGCCTAGTATGTCAATACCACTGATGTTGAGAAAGCTGCACTAGAACTCTGGATTTCTTAACATCTTAATTATTGAACCAAGTAGTCTCCTGGCACAAACTTAACCTTCCTTGCAGGTATCTGTAGCCACTGACTAGAATATGGTTGGTCCAACCCCAAAACACAGTAAGCCATGCTTCCTCTTCCTTTCAAAACAAAAAGCCACATTGGTTTGTGATGGAGGATTTTATCCCCCATGAGATCTGAGAGATGAAAATGTTCCCAACATCTCAAATGTCTTTTGGGTCTATATCACTGTTGTCAAATGACTGCCCTATAAAACTCATAAGGACACCTTCCCATTCCCAATGACACTTTCCTGCTCCCACCTTGAATTTTCTTCCCTCTACCATCCCTCTAGTTTTTAATAGTAGTATCATTTGCTGGTGAGTGAACACAAATTGAAAAATTATTTGTACATATGTTTTGGGAAATTGAATCATGTTTTAAATTAACTAAAGTAGGTCATTTCTTAAAGGAATTTGCTAAAGAACCTTGTGTGAAGATTTCTATCACATATCAGCTTTGTATATGTGCTGCATTAATGCTAATGGGTATACACCAGCTTCTGTAGAAGATACACACATACCAAAATTTCTTTATACACAACTTTGAGGAAGAAAATGTCCACATTCTGTAAATGTGTGTGCTTCTCTGGGCAACCTGAGATGATGAGATGAGACCCATAAATATCCAAAGTAAAAAGGAAGAACAATCAATCAATAAATCAATAACCCCCAGACAATATTGGTGCAGACATAAATTGGATTAGTGGCTCTGGCGGTATTTTTTTTAAAACATGTCAGACTAGTGGTCACCAGGGATTTGGAAAGGGGCAGGGAGTGGGGAATAAGGATCATAAAGAGGAAACTCCAGGGAGTTTCTTTGTGGTAATAAAACCATTCTGTAACTTGATTGTGGTCTTGGTTACAAGAATCTATACATGCAATAAAATTTTACTGAACTATAAACACACTCAAACATAGAATGAATGCATATAAAAACTGCTGAAACCCCAGGAAGGTCTACAGTCTGGTTCATTATATTGTGAAAATGTCAATTTCCTGGTTTTTACCATGTTCTAGTTATGTAAGATGCCATCATTGAGGAAAGTGTGTTAAAGGATACCTTCCTTTTTCTCTCTTTCTCCTCATATATACATAGATACACATGTATATATAATTATGTATAATTTCTGGTGAATCTATAACTGGCTCATTTTTAAAAAATTAAATAAAAGTTTAAAAAGCATGTCTCATGAAAAATGTTCAACGTCATGTGTCATTAAGGACTTGCAAATTATAATATTGGATATTCTACTTTATACCTATTATTATGGCTAAAATGTAAACCACCCACAGCACAATGACTAGTGAGGGAGTGGGGTGATAGGAACCTTCATCCCTTGCTGATGGGAACCAAACATGGTACAGGCACTCTGGAAAACAGTTTGGCAGGTTTTTACAAAAGGAAACATTTTTACTACATGATCTAACAATCACACACCTTGGTATCTACCCAAATGAATTTGAAATTTACGTTCATACAAAAACTTGCATGCAAATGTTTACAGCAACCTTATTTATAATTGCCTAAACTCAGAAGCAACCAAGATATCCCTCAATAGATGAGTGGATAAAGAACTATGGTACATCCACATAATGGAATAGCACTGAACAAAGAAAAATATGAGCTATCACACCATTAGAGGAAAAAGGACATGGATGAATCATAACTGTATATTTCTGAAGAAAGGTAGCAGTCTGAAAAGACTACATGGAGTTTTGATCCTAACCATATGGCATTTTGGAAAATGCAAAACTATAGGAAAAATAAAAACATCAGGAGTTGCCAGGGGCTAGCAGGTAGAGATGAATAGGTAAAATGCAGGGGATTTTTAGGGTAGCAAAACTATTGTGTATGAGAGTACAATGGTAAATACATGACCTTATGCATTTGTCCAAACTCACAGAACTGTACAAAACAAAGAATGGACACTAAACTATAGATTGGAGTTAACAATAAGGTATCAACAGTGATTCATCAATTTTAAGAAATGTGCCATAGGAGAGCCAGCCTTGGTGGTTCACATTGGTAATCCCAGCAACTCAGGAAGGAGCCAGGAGGATCACATATTAGAGGCCAGACACAGCCTGTGTAACTTAGAGAGATCCCGTTTGAAGACAATAAATTTAAAAATGGGCTGGGGGTGCAGCTCACTGGTAGAGCACTTGCAAAATATGTGCAAGGTCCTGGGTTCAACTCCTAAGTACAAAAAAAAAAAAAAAGAAAAAGAAAAATGTAGAAATATACCACAGTAATGTAAGAGGTTAATAGGAAGGAAAATCATGCAGGAGAAAGATATGGGAACTTTGTGTCCAATTTTCCTGTAAACCTAAAGCTGCTCTAATAAATAAAATCTATTTTAAAATATTTATTAATTTAAAAATATTCCATCCAGTCTATTCCTAGAGCAAGCCATTTTGGTAAAAACAGTGAACATCCATTAAATACAGCTAGCTACACTGGAGTCAATGGGAGAAGGACTTGGCAATCCACTCCCAAGGCAATCCTGAAACAATCAGCCATTGAAAACCCTATGTGAGTCGCTATGAGTCAGACATGACTTGACAGCACCTAACAACAACACTGGAGTCATGTCTGCATCCTCATGTTCCCCGTATTAAAGAAACAGCCATCATACAGCAGGGGTACAACTAAAAAATGCCTATGAACTTGCTGTGAAAGCAATATGAAGCTCTACAAATTGAGGCTTAACTCTAACACTATCCAGGTTACCTGCTAGGTATACATAATGAAGTTAAATGCCCAGGAAGAATCTGGCCAGCATTGACTACCTGCTTATGGGTCACTCTCTAACATATCTTGGGAAAAAAAAAAGATAGCAGTGACCCCAGATGACCCTTCTCTTCATTTCTCTTCAATGCATCTCAGAGATTCTGCTATTGGTGGGAAGTAGGAAGTAGAAAAAGTTGTTGTTGTTGTCGTTAGGTACCATCAGGTTGGACTCATAGCAACTCTATGTACAACAGAGCAACCCTATGCATAACAGACAAAACACCACCCAACACTGTGGCAGGCATAGCACTATGTTAGTGCTTCTCTGCTCTTTGTATGGTTTTCAATGGCTGATTGCTTTAGGGATGGGCTGCCAGGTCCTTCTCTCAAGCCAACAGCACCCAGAATTCACAGGTGGTCTCCCATCCAAGTACTAACCAGGCCTGACCCTGCTTAGCTTCAGAGATCTGATGGGATCACATGCCACAGTGGAATGGCTGCAGGCTGGAAAAAAAATAACAACAGAGCAATATTTGCACACCAATGTTCATTGCAGCAGTATTCACAATACTCAAGAGATAGATGCAACCTAAATGTCCAATAAACAAACAAACTGTGACTAGATAAACTTAGTATATACATAGAATGGAATATTATTCCATCTTAAAAAGAAAATCCAACTGGCATGGTGGCTTGCTGCTGTAATTCCAGCAACCCAAAAGGCAGAGGCAGGAGGATCGCAAGTTTGAGACCAGAGGAAGCCTGTGTAATTTACCAAGACCCTCTCTCAAAAATGGGCTGGGGGTGCAGCTCAGTGATACAGCACTTACATGTAAGCAGGAGGTCCTGGGTTTAATCCCCAAGGCCCAGGGTTTAAAACCCCTGGACTTAATTCCACAAAAAAGAAGAAGGAGGAAGAGGAGGAAGAGGAGGAGGAGGAGGAGAAGGAGGAGAAGGAGAAGGAGAAGGAGAAGGAGGAGGAGAAGAGGAGGAAGAGGACGAGGAGTAGGAGGAAGAAGAGGAAGAAGAAGAGGAGTAGGAGGAAGAGGAAGAGGAAGAAGAAGAGGAGGAAGAAGAAGAGGAATAGAAAGAAGAAGAGGAAGAAAAAGAAGAAGGGGAAGAAGGAGAAGCAGCAGCAGAAGCAGCAGCAGCAGTTGTCATTTATTATAACATAGGTGGCCTAGGATATTATAGTAAGTGAAATAAACCAGACACAAAAACCCCAAGTATTGCATGATCATATTCATATGGGGTGCATATTTTCAGTCTTGCAAAGTGAAAACAGGGTGCCGACTGCCAGGGGCTGGCAGGGGGTAATGCTTTCTTGCTCAATGAGTACAGAGTTTCAGTCATGTAAGATGAAAATTTCTAAAGATCTGTAGCACAACAATGTGCACACAGTTAATATGACTGAATTACACATGTAAAAATGGTTACAGTCGTACATTTCAATTGCATTTTTTACTACTATATAATTTTTTAAATAAACTAACAGAGGTAAGCATGATTTTCATAGCATAATCTAGAACATTGTTAAACATTGTTTACAAATTTGGCCATCACCCTGAAAGTCTGAGGAAAATTCTGATCCAGTAGAGGATGCAGAGCTCAGCACAAGCTCAGCATGATCCCAGCAAAAAGGAACACTAGGAAGCTGATGCATGTCAGGGTTTTGAAAATGAAAACCAAAAGAAAAAAATTAGTTCCCCTAAACTTACTGGATACCAGAAGGTCACAAGTAGCACTTTAGGGTGTTACCTCACTTAGAAATCTAATGCCAATTTCCACTAAATATTTTAACTAATAACAATAATGAAGAGAGCTAGCATGAGAGGGGAACTGATTTTGTGCAGGTTTATGTGCATTACTTCATTGACTCTTCTTGGTGACTCTCTGGCATGTGTTCCTGTAATTTGTTGGTGTGTAAAAACCTTAGTGACTTCAAACAACAACAGTGATCTTATTTCACTCATTTCACTTGCTGGAGGATTCAATTTCAAGATGGCCACTCTTGGCTTGGATTTGGTATGAGCTTTCAGCTAGGAGTTCAGCCAGTCCTGTAGGCCAGGAGCCTCAATTCCTCCCATTTTGGCCCATCAGTGGGCTTACTGTGCTTCCTCACAGTATGGTGGCTAGGTTCCAAGACAAAGATGGAGGTGCATAGCTTTTTTGTGAGGTAGCCTTGCACATCATATAGTATCACTTCTGCCATACTCTACTGGTCAAGGCTGCCAAAACATTCCACTAGAGATCAAAGAGAAGGGAAATAAACCCTATCACTAGATCTGGGAGGAAGGTCAAGGACACGTGTGATGAGATCTACTGGTATGGCCATCTTGGGAAAATACATTCTCCCATAGTAAGTATAACTGATATCCTCATTTTTCTAGATGGAGTCTTGGGAGGTAATTAACTCCACCTTCCCCTCTAAATGTACATAGTTATTAAGTAACAGGGCTAAGATTCAAACTCAGATATCTGACTCAAAAGTCAGAGCCCTTAACTACTGTGACTAGTCTGCTTCCCACTTCCTCTAAAACTCCTGCTGCAAATTACTCTGGCACAAATGGTCTTCTTTGTATATGAAGGGCTTATTTCATGTAACTGACATGAAAATAAGCATGAACTTCTCCTCACTACAGCAGCTTAATGACTGACATAGAAAACTCTCTAAAATTTCCTGAATTAGATACCTGTCTTCTCTCCTATACTAAAGTATAAACCCCTTAAAACAGAGGATCAAGTTCAAGAAAATCTGGTATCCATCTGCAATCTGAGGCAGTTCTTTGAACACAATAGGAGTTTAATAAATGCTTATTCGAAATGTACTTACTTGTTTATACATCTGTCTTTCTAAGTCCCCACCAAAAGAATTTTGAGGATGAAAAGCAAAAAGGTACTAATTTTTTCCACTATCACTTTCCATTTTAATAACTGCTACAATCCATTGTGCCCACTTATTCTTGGAAAGGAAAGAATGTAAAACTTCCTGCCATGATTTCTTTCTAAAATACTACTAAAAAGCTACTAAAAGGCAGAGATAGAGAGCTCAAGGCTTGGGTTCCAGTAACTTCCCTGCCTTGGACTCACGGATCCCCTAACACACAAGCACCCCTACAAGTGGGCATTCAACATACTTATATCCACCAAAGGAGTGAATGAATGATCTATGTGTGTGAAAGTGAAATGAACAGTGTTCCAGATTTGTAATCACTTTCTTCATCCAGACAAGCAAAACTAATACAACAAGAGAAACAAGATGCCATCATTGGGCATACTGGCCCCGCTCTAAGAGAAGGCAACCTAACATGTGTTGACCAAGAAATAAAAACCAGTGGGTCTCATGTTGGAGAGAAACAGATAAAGCTGCAAAGCAGAGACATTAGGGCAAAAAGGTTGCAGCTGAATGAAGGAAAGGATGCAATTGTTAAGCCTACTAATCTACTATGACACTATTCGTCACCCTCCCTACTTGTATCCTGGGGTCAAGTGCAGAATGTACAAGAATAATAGAAGGAGGAAGGAAATTAATGTTTCCTGATGACTACTCCATACCCGGGGCTAGGATTTAGCTCAGTTGGTAGAGCAGTCTCTGAGGTCCTGAGTTCAATTCCTAGCACCACAAAAATGGGAGAAGGGCCTGGCAATCCACTCCCAAGGCAATCCCAAAACAGCCATTGAAAACCCTTTGAGGGTCGCTATGAGTCAGATACCGACTCGATGGCACCTAACAACAACAACAACTCCATACCCAGCACTGTGCTAAGTAAGAGTTGGGGCTTTTACTCCCACTCACATATTTTCATACTAAACCCTGGAGCCACTAGAACAAGAAGTAGGGGTAAGAAGTAGCCCAGCATTGTACTGGCTTTTAGAAACCTATTTTAACAAATAAGTACGGAGATGCTGCAACCAATTCTATTCACAAATATTCTAAATGGGAAATCTCACAGGTAGACTTCCTAACGAATGAATTCAAAGAGCAATATTCTCCTTCCCCACACACATCTTTGTAAATAAATAGAGTTCCCTTCCTTTCATGTACCACCCAGTCACTGCCTCTTCCAGGTTCTCTACATTTGCTACGACACTTATTTTAAAAAGAAATCATGGCAGGAAGTTCTACGTTCTTTCTTTTCCAAGAATAAGTGGGCACAATGGATTGTAGCAGTCATTAAAATAGAAAGTGATAGTGGAAAAGAATTAGTCCCTTTTTGGTTTTCATCCTCAAAATTCTTTAAATAAAATTTCATTTTGCTGGCTTTTACCCTTTAAGTGTGTTAAATCAGAGAGAGGTAATGTACACTGCTTTCCAATGTCTCTATTATATTGTTTTTGCATACACAGTCTACACTTTTTTTGTCCTGTAGGAGGGTAAGGACCTCAGAAGTCTATTGTTGATAAAATAAAAATTCCTATGATTAATGAGCACATTTTCCCCTTGTTATTGTCATTAGGTGCCATGGAGTCAGTGCTCAACTCATAGTGACCCTACATACAACAGGTGAAACAGTATTGGTAGTACTTCTCTGTTATTCATAGGGTTTTCCATGGCTGATTGTTTTTTGTTTTTCTGGGGGGCAGTGGGTTGCCAGATCCTTCTCCCATAGAGTGTCTGGTGTTCCCAGGTGGTCACCCAACCAAGTACTAAGCAGGCCCTACCTTCGTTAGCTTCCAAGATCTGACAGGATCAAACCCCACAGTGGTACAGCTGCAGGCATTTCCCCCCTTATCTGGCTCATAAAAATTTCCTGTTACTTGTGGTAGTTACCAAAAGCCACTTGTGCAAAAGCATTCCTATTCTGTGTTTGTCAGAACGCTGCTTCCCACTCAGCATAGACCTGTGATAGTGTGAGAACACACAGTCATGGATGGTTGGAGTTTCGCTAATATGAGAAAGGTGGCTTGTGTCTTTCTCTGCTCTAACCTCCTGCTTTATGAGTCAGTCCCACACACTGTCATGAGCTGCATAACAACATTTCAGTCAATGACCACATGTGAGCTTATGTGATGTTATAAGATTATAATACAGCTGAAAAATTCCCATCACACACTGATGTCATAGCCGTCACATAGCAATGTATGACTCACATGTTTGTGGTGATGGTGATGTAAACAAACCTACTGCATTGCCAGGGGAACAAATGCACAGTACATACAACTATGCACATATGTAATATCTGATAATGACGATAAGTGATGTTGCTGGGTTATGTATTTATGATTATTATAATTTTTTGATCCTTATTTTAGAATATAATCCTACTATAAAAAACCAGTTTACTGTAAGATAGGATGCTATGTCACACTAGGGGCAGCCTCATGTGCCTTGTGTTTACTACATTTCTTGATTGCATCAAGAGGCCAGTTGGGGTTGGACCCAGACCATGCAGGTTCATGTAAGTACACACTATGATGCTCACAGTCTGCAGCCACAGCACCCTAGTGTCCCATCCTGTCTGATCTCTGAAGCTAAGGAGGGTTGGCCTGGTTAGTCCTTGGATGAGAGACCACCTGGGAACACCAGGTGCTGCAGGTTAGGGAGAAGGATCCGGCAATCCACTCTCAAAACAATCCACCATTGAAAACCCTATGAATAGCCGAGAAGCACTGACAATAGTGCCTGGCATGGCACAGTGTCAGGGAGTGTTTCATTCTGTTGTACACAGGGTCACTATGAGTAGAACCTGACTCGATGGAACCCAACAACACGACGTTTTCAGGATGACACAATGGCCCAAGGACTCATTCATCAGAACTTGTCCCCATGGTTAAGTGATACATGGCTATGTATTTAATACATGCTCCAGAGAAGAGAAAATTCTGTTCAAATTAAAGCTCCTCTCATCACTGTCGACTACCACCCACCCCTGCCCAGTAAACAAAAGTTTTGTTTGTTTGGTTTGGTTTTATGAAACAGGGTCTCCCTGTGTATCCCCAGGCCATTCTACACCTCACTTCTTAGCCCAGGCATGCCTTGAACTCCACTCATCCTCCTGCCTCAGCCTCCCAAGTGCTGGGATTACAGGTGTACACCACCATACCTGGATAAAATAATAATAATAATAATAGTAATAATAATAAATCAATAAACAAAAAGTTTTGGAAGAAATAATACTGTCACTCAAGGCCACAGCTCCACTAGGTATTTAAAATATAGAAAATAATACTTATGATAAGAACATATTTTGGGAAGCAACATGAAATACTTAACCACAGATGAGTTCTTCAAAGGAATAAGCTGAGTTCTCAAAGGAAAATCACAAGAAGAAATGGGTGGGTCCATGGAATACCCTCAAAACAGCTCCATCCTTGAGATCCAAGGTGTTTGCAGGGTCCTCTTGGGTGCTGAGAGGAAGCTGAGTCCCTCACCTCCACCTCAGCCATGTGCTGCGACTTTGCCTTTCTTCTGTAGGAGACTTCTGCTCTAAGATATCTTTGAATAAATTACCAATTTTTATTTGAAATACATAGTGTAATAGATGAAGACATGGTGCATACCACAGTTTACCAATTAGAAAACCACAGCATAAGAACTAATTTGAATAAACATTTATAGAAATGACAACTTAAAGGAAAACCAATGCAACTAATGCTTTTTCATCTGCCTTGCTTTCAGGAATGGAATTGGCTTCACAATATTTGTCCACATTCTTTGACACATCTCCCTTTAAAAGATGGGTCCTAATCTCTCTCCCCCAAATCCACCTTAGTGATTGCTGAGGTATGGATCTTAAATCTCTCCCTAAGGCCCAAACATTGAAGGTTTGGTTCTGCAGCCTGGGGTACCATGGGGAGATGTGGAACCTATAAGAGATGAGGCCTAGTGGAAGGAAGTTAGGTCACTGGGGGTATGTCACCAAAGGGGATATTAGGACCCCAGCTCCTCCTCTTCCTTTATGTTTTTGCTTCCCAATCACCATGAATTGAGTGGCTTTGTCACCCACTGACCAGCATGATATGCTGCTCACCAGAACACAAAAGCAACAGAGCCAATTGGCCATGGACTGAAACCTCAGGAACTGTAAGCTAAAATCAACCTTTCCTCTAAGTTGGTTACCTCAAGTTTTCTGTCACAGTGACAGAAAGGTGACTAACACAATGACTCTTTCCTAACATAGGATATATGGGAAGGAATGCTTTGTAATTTCCACAACTAAGTCAGAAAAGAATAAAATGGCCACTTGACTATCTCTTCTTGGAAGTTTCTTTCAGAGGAGGCCAGCCACCATGTCAAGAGGATGCTCAGGCAGCCCTAGGAGACATCCCCAACCAGTGCAAACTTGCCAAGCATGTGAGTACACTATCTTGGAGCAAGCCCTCCAGTTCCAGTCACACCTTCAGATGCCTACAGCCTCAGGGACATTTTACTCCCTCTTTACCAGAGGCCCTGAACCAGAAACACCAGGATTAGCTATCGCTACATTCTTGGCCCACAGGAACTGTGAAAGAGAAGTGGTCATAGAACAACACTAATAAAAGAAATAACTTGGCTGATTTCTTTGTCAACTGCTTTACAATTTCTAGCCTCTAGGCAAAAAGCATTACCCTTTCTTGAACATTTCCTCTGTCTAAAATCACCCCTCTTCTCCCTTCCTCTACCTCACAAGGCTTTCTCCTCCCTAGGAATCTCCTCTCCATCCTCCAAGCATGGTAGACCTTTTCCCCAGACAATCCCTTTCTTCTCACCCAATCATTTTTTTGTGTCTGCCTCACTTTCCTTGTCAGATGAAAGACAAGGAAGGCTGCCCTTCTCTAAAAAAAGTCCCCTTCAACTTTCAATCCACACAAAATACCTTCAAATAGCCAACATCCAGTTGATTTATTAAACAAAAGACTACCAGTTGATACAAAAGTACCAGTTGGAACTACATGGCAAATGGCAACCACCAACTGAGCCAACTTGTCTGAAGATCCCATTCACTTTTCAGAAGAAATCTCTGTGGCAAAAGCAAGTGTCCCTGTGATCTGCAAACTGCAGCCCTTGGTTCATTACTTCTTGATGTTTAAAGTTCCCACCTGTGGTACAGTAAAACATCCTTTAGCACTTTCGCAAGATACAAGGGGAACTGTACAAATAATGAAAGGTAAATAAAGAAAAGTCAACTCATATCCACCAGGACACTTTAGTATCAAAATAATAGTAAGTGCAAATACAAATCATACAGTAGTGAATCATGGCAACATTCAATTTTCTAAGAAATTTTTTGAAAAAACTTGCTTTGGTATGAGCTTCTAACACAGTATGTTATCAGGACTATTGGGTTGCTAATGGAAAACTGAAATATGCAGAATAGCTTCTCTTACTATCCTCTTGGAAATTTTTTCTATGTATAAGATTAACTATAGAAAGAGTCACCAAAAATGTCTGAGGGGGTAAAAGCCCTCTCTACACTACTTGTAGATTTTTTAGTTTTTTTATTATTCTTTTTGGGGTGATGCTGGGGGTTAAACCCAGGGCGCTGTGTGTGCTGGGGAAGTGCTCTACTACTGGGCTGCACCCCCAGCCACTACATGTAAAATATTAACACATACAAGGTAGAGAAAAAAGGGGCTTGATATCTTCATTAATCTAAATTCTGTATATCCAGGTCACTAGCCATGTTAGACACTTGCTACCTTTTTCTTCAGCATCCATGCGTCATTCACTCTTCCTAAAAATTATTGAATTTTGTTCCTGGCATTTTCTTGTCTCCACCCTGGCTTGTTTGCTGGGGTATTTGCTCCATGGCCCACACCAAAGCCCAACTTTGGTTGGCAAAGAGAAAAGGATAAAAAGAAACCAAACCCTAAATGATTTACAAGGTGTCTTTGTCAAACTAATTCTACAGCTTACCTTTATTCTTTTCAGGTATATAAGTTTTTATTGTTTAAGCTAATCAGTATTGGTTTTCTGTTGTTGTTGTTGTTGTTGTTGTTGTTGTTGTTGTTGTTGTTAGAGGCCATCAAGTTGGTCCAATCCTCATAGGGTTTTCAATGGCTGATTGTTTTGGGATTGCTTCAGGAGTGGATCACCACACCTTTCTCCAGTTTATGACATGCTGGGGACCAAACCCTGGTCCTCAGAGACAGCAAAGCAGCACTCTACCAACTGAGCTAAACCCCATCATCCTAACTGCTACACTGCAAAATTCCAAAACATCTTTGTGTGCAATGCAATGAACTTCACTCTCCCAGAATAACAAAAACAAACAAGGAAACACTTGTCAGGAATATTTCAAAAACACGAATATTCCTAGTGTTCCTTTCTTTTAGAGATTGCAAAGCATATATTAAAACCTTGAGAAATGCCTGAAGCTAAAAAACTTATTTAATTTTTTAAAAATCGGTATAATTCATTATACAAAACCAAGTAGCAGCCTACATTCTGAAACACATACTCTGGGCTATCATGTTCATTTTGAGAGCAATTAAGTCAATTCTTTGTTATCTGTGTGAAGCCTGTGGATCTTTTAACTCCATGTTAATTTCTCTTGCAACCTGGAGCCTTCATGGGCTGCCCCCCACTGCTTTTCACCACTGCCTGAGCAAATTAGCATGGTTGTTCCCCTGAACCAAACAAATTAAGCAAAGTGAATTTGCAGCTCCCAAAATTCATGGTACATGAAAATGCAGATGCCTCTGGAATCAGTGGAAAGTTCCAGACATCTGCATTTTCCTTGTGAATTGCAAAGATTTCTCTATTTGCACTGTCAAAAGTGTAGGGTTTAGGAGCACAGAATTCAGAGTCAAACTGCCTTGGGTTCAAATCCCAGTGATGCCACTTATAAACATGTCACCTTGACAAGCTCATTCATGTAGGCCTCAGGTCAGTATTAGAAAATGTGAGTTATAACAGATAGGTCTAAAAGTGTAGTGCTGATATAAAAGTTAGGTAATAGCAATATGTATGGAAAGAAGTCAGCATAGTGCCTGACAGATACCACATATATTCTCTAATCCGCATTGAATCTAATCCTAAATTATTGCATTGTATTGTTTTTCCAGCATGTACAACAGTTCTATAATTTTCCCCCAAACCAGTTCTCCACTGTGAATCTAATCCCCATAGGATTCTAATCTACATCTGATATTGTAGCCTTCTGCAACTGTTGAAAGATGCAGATTAGATTCAAGAATATACGGTAAAAGTATACAACAAATGTTCATTGGTAGGCTTGTGGTCATTAATATCGAAAAGGAACATTATTAATACATAGAAAGGTATGCCATCCAAAAGATACATCAGAACTACGGAGAAAAGAAATATAAATTAAAGTAATAATAACTCTCAACGTGAAGTAAATGGATCCAATTTAAATGTGAATTCTTGATTATATGCTTCAGGAAGTAGAAAGGTAAGAGTATGTCAAAAATAAATAGTACCTCAACAACTCATAAACCAATAGTTGCCTTTCCAACCTGTCTTAGATCAAAATTCCCAGAACATCAATAGACCCACAAATAGATTACTTTAAAAATATATTCCATAATCAAATTTACAATCCTTTTCCTCTAAAGTCCCTAATCTTGAGCCAGGTGCAGTGGTCATGCTTTTCATCTCAGTGACTCAAAAGGCTGAGACAGGAAAATCCCAAGCTCAAGGACAGAGATAGCCTTCATAACTTAGTGAGACCTGCTACCTAATAAAAGATGAAAAAGTGGGCTGGGGTATAGCCCAGTTGTTGAATACTTGCAAAGTATGTGCAAGACCCTATGTTCAACCCACAAGTATTGCAAAAATAAATAAATAAAATAAATAGTTGTTGTTAGGTGCTGTCGAGAGGGGTCGGACTCACAGTGACTCTCATAGGGTCTTCAGTGGCTGATTGTTTCAGGATTGCTTTGGGAATGGATTGCCATGTCCTTCTCTGGTGTTTACAGTGTTAGGGATTGAACCGGGTCCTCAGAGAGCAGAGCAGTGTTCTACCAACTAAGCTAAATGCCAGCATAAATAAATAAATAAGTATTCCCTAATCTTTCCTACAACAATCTTTTCTAATGAAATCTTCAATCAGCACTTCAGATTATCAGCCCCACTAAATGAGCATGCAAATTCAAGATTGTATCCTAAGATTTGCAACTGATTTGTAACAGAAATAAATGAACTAACTATAGAAAATATCTTTAACAGTCTTCAATCTAACATGCAGCTTTATTTAGGCCTTCAAATTATAGCACCTGCTTTCTAAATTAGAACTGTGACAAAAACTGCTCACTTTTGTTGGCTGTCAGTGAAACCAACATGAACTTCACAAAGATGAGATAGGAAGGAAACAGTTTGATTTACAGTCAATTTCTAGGTCTTAGGGCTGGGGTTTGGCTCAGTTGGTAGAGTGCTCTGCACTCCCTGAGAGCCTGGGTTTGATCCATAGCACCGCAAAAAGTGGAGGAGGACCTGGCAGCCACTCCTGAAACAGCCACTGAAAACCCTATGAATAGCAGAGAAGCATTGACACAGTAATGGGGACCCGCACAGTGTTGGGGAGTGTTTCGCTCTGTTGTACATAGGGTCGCTATGAGTCAGACCTGGCTCCATGGCACCAAACAACATCATGTAAGGTTTTAATTTGAAGATACTCCATGAAGCTATGAGTAAGCAAGTATAAAGCTAAGGATATTCTGTAGAATGCTGAAGATCCCATTCTCATTGAATAATCCAGCAGAATATAGCTCCTGGTTCAGGTTTCATGTAGTGACAATGTCACTCTCCAACCTCACTGTACCCCAAGGAGGACCCACAGCCACCTCAACTGGCAGTGCCATATGGGCTAATGCCCAGACACCACAATTGGAAGGATGTCCCTGGAATTAAGGAGCACATAGTCTCCATGTATTAGAGGCTAACCCTAAAAAGAGAGGCATATTTGGTCAGCTCAGTGCCTAGATTCCTGGAACTGTCCTAAGAGGATTTCTTTGCATTTACTTTAAAAAGTAGCATAAGAGATTTTAGACACTAAATACTTGAGTAAAAATAATGCTGACAACAAGCTTGTGAGCAAAATCTGTATGTAGATGAGAGAAATTTTGTTTCACAGCATCAAAAGGGTTAACTGCTCTGCCTTAGCATTAATTTGTGTATGTGGCTCAGGTACTTCCTCAATTTCTCCCTGAATTCACATGTGAAACCAAAAGATTGGAAGTGACTGGCCAGATAGCTAACCTCTACTGAACACTTCCCACAAGCCAGATACTGTCCAGAGCAGGATGTCATGCAATTCTCACAGCAATCCTGTGAGGGGCCAAGCTGTGTCCCCCAAAACAATCTGTTGAAGTCCTAACCCGCCGTCTGTGAATGTGCCTTTATGTGGAAATAGGGTCTTCATAGACATCATAATCAAGATAAAATGAGGGCTTCAGGATGGGTCCTATCTCACTATGATAGGCATCCTTACAAAAAAGAGGGAAACCCCATGTAAAGACAGACACACAGGGAGAGAAGGTGGCCAGGTGAAGATGGAAGCAGCGACAGATGGATATTGTAGCAGCCAAGAAACTCCAGCGGAAACCAGGAGCTGGAAAGTAGGGTTCCACTCTACCCTGGAGGCATCGGAGGAGGCTGGCCCTGTTGACACCTTGGTTTTGGGCTCTTAGCCTCCAGAACTGTTTGTGTGCCCATTTCTGTTGTTTTAAGCCATCCAGTTTGTTGCAATATGTGAAGAGAACCCCAGGAAACAGATCCAGAGTCCCAGGACTCTCCCCAGCTAGTCTGTTCCCTGGACACACTATCCACTTAACCTGGCCCGTCTGTTAAGGGAGAGAAACTAAAATTTCCACTCCCTGCTCCTTTTTGGGACTTGAGATTCCAACTAGAAAGTGCAGCACATTTTGAACTGCCCTTAACAGTATTTTTTTTCTTGAAGTTAAAATAAAGCTATTTGGAGCCTGAGTATTTTCGGGAGCAGCTCAGTCATCCCTGCCCCCAACAGCAGCCTGCTGCTCCACTTGTACTCCAAGTAGTTAGCAACTCAAAATCAGATGCCAGCAATGTGCAGTATCTGGTGGCCTGGCCCAGTTCATTGCAATGAGGTAAGGCCCGTGGGGAGATTCCAGAACCTGGAATTGGATCCATCTAGGCCCCAGGAGTGGGCTGGGCCTCTCACAAGAAGAGAACACTTTAGCAGCTGGAAGCGAGTGTGCTGGCCCAGTAGGATGCTATATGGTGACTATCAGCCCCTTGGACATGTCAGAGGCAGCTCAAGTAACCAGGATCAGTAGATTTGGAATAAGAAGTATCAGGCCAGGCCAAGCGTGGGGACAGCAAGCCTAGGAACATACAATATTCCCAGAGAAGTCTCCAGGCAGGTATTACAGGGAGATATCAATCACCAAGCTAGGGAGTGGTAGGCAAACTTCAGTTTCTGCAGGAAAGGGTTAGGAAGGCAGGGAGGGGGGCCAGAAAGAGCCAAGGGCCCAGTTCTCTGTGTTGCTGAGGGTAGGATTCTGGTACATGGACCTCGACCAAGCCAGGTACAGAATACCAGGCTACCTGAGTAGATAAACACCCAAGGAAATTGAGATGTCTCCAGTGTTGGTACTCATAGGCCAGAGGCCACCCCACAACTCACTATTCATTCCTAGGGCTGTGCAGGGGAGGGAGAGGTTGGGAGAACAGAGACAAGTGATCAGCAATCGGGTGGCCTCTGATCTACTGTACTCTTCTGAAGTTTTTTCTAGTAGAACAATACTAAGTGTTCTCTGTTGTTGTTTTTGTTGTTATTGTTGTTGTTGTTAAATGCCATCAAGTCAGGTCTGACTCATAGTGACCCTATGTACAAGAGAATGAAATACTCCCTGATACTGTGCCATACCCAGCAGGATGTCAGTGCTTCTCTGCTTTTCACAGGGGTTTTGATGGCTGATTGTTTCAGGAGTGGACTACCGGGTCCTTCTCCCAAGTCTACAGCACCCAGTATTCCTAGGCAAGGGCTAACCAGGCATGACCCTGCTTAGCTTCCAAGATCTGACATGATCACATGCCATGGGGCTACAGCTATAGACCACAGTTCTCTATTACTCAGCTTTTCATTACTATAATGAAATAACTGAAGCAGGCTACATTACAGAGAAAAGAGGTTTATTTTCCATAGTTTTGGTGGCTAGAAGATAAAACAAGATATCATAGGCCTTGGCGAGTGTCCCCCATGCAGTATCACATCATGGTAGGAACATGTGTATATCTATGTCTCTGTAGTCTCTGTCCCTTTTCTGATAAAGACACCAGGATTCAATCATAGGGACTCTACCCTAAAGACCTTATCTAATCTACTCATTTCCTAAAAGCCTCACCTCTAAATACCATCCTGTGACCAAGTCTCCATTCTCTTAATACCATTAACAGTCTTGTGACTGTGGGGATTAAACTCCTGCAAGAGTTCAAGGGGACAAGTCATATTTAAAACCACAGCAGGTTCCAAGTTCTCTTCTAAAACTTCCATGAAAAACTAGTACAAGTCAACACTGTTAAAATAACTATAAATAAAAATATAAAAATAAATCTATATTAATTGAGATAAGAATAGTATTTTTACATTTGTTAGAATGTTTGGTTAAGAACAGGATAATTAGGAAAATATGAGAAGGAAGATGGTTATTTCTGTACCCACATTATCTGGGTATGGCAATGAATTCAATCTGGTGTTTGGACAGGTTTGTTGTGTCTATTTTCTATTAAAAATATGTTTTTTTTGTCACTGTTGTCCTTTCACGGTCGTTCTAAGTATGAAACATGATAGTATGTGACACTATTTAGTAAACAGTAAAATATTAGGCAAATTTAAAACTGCAATGTCACTACTCATATGTAGGGGTCAGTAGCATCATTACTGAAATAATTGTATACAATCTGCTAGATGTAGAAAATTTTAAGAAGAGAATAAATTTTATCTATATGTCTGTCGGGAGAAGGACCTGGCAACCCACTACTAAAAATCAATCTGCCAATGAAAACCCTATGAATAGCAGAGAAGTACTGACAATAGTGTTTCTCCTGTTGTACTTAGGAGTCTCTATGAGTCAGATATCAACTCCATGGCACTTAGTAACAATATATGTCTATCATCCAGAGATCACAAACACTAACATTTTCATAGTGTATTTCAGTTCCTCTTAATTTACTCATTAGTTATGCAATGAAGACTATATTCTTTCATGCTGTTTTCATTTATATGAGTTTTCTCTTGCACAAAACACTTGACCATCCTTTGTAATTACTATAGTAGCTATTACAGAGAAACATAATTCAGCTATTACCTGTCACTAGATAATTGGACTGTTATCATTTTTTCCCATGTCTCATGCAGACTGATCATCTTCAAACACAAATCTTTGTCCAGAGCAAATGATAACACGCATTAAAACTTCACTAAGTTCCAGGCATGGGAGAAAGACATGGCAGTCCACTCCCAGAGGCAATTCCAAAACAATCAGCCATTAAAAACCCTATGAGGGTCACTATGAGTCGGACATGACTCGATGCCACCTAACAACAACAACAACAAGTCCCAGGCACTGTGCTATGCCTTAGACTCTTTCTATGCCTTATCCTAAATAATCTTGTTACCAACACCAAGGCACTTCCCTTGTTCAGGGCTGTTTTAAGCATGGACAGAGATTTCAGCTCAGAGAAGTTGAGGTACATGGTGGAAACGGTGGCTGTGTTCAAGTCTCCCAGGGGTTTGTTGCATGGGTAATGCCCTCAGCCCCTCACAGGAGCTCAGACTGAGAAGTCAGACCAGAGTCCCAGAACACAGCCATGAGTGCTCAGTGCCTATGACCAAACTGCTTCCTGGAAAGGCTGGAACAATGTGTCCTCTGAAGGGCAGTGAGAGGGATGCCTGGCATATGATCACCAGCACTAAGTGCTCCATGGGGCCCACGGGCAAGTATAGTTTTATTAATTTGTGAGTTGGGGAAAACACATTTGCCATTTGGAGACCTAGGAGCAGAGATGCATTTACCAAGCAGCTGAGAAACCTTTAAGTGATTGTGCCCTTCCCATTCTCATTGTAAATAAGTATCCACTATTTTACCTAATTTTGTATTATTTTCTTAAAGTGAGCCCAACACATCCGGATCCAACATTGTGTATAGGAAGAACATTTGAGGCTGTGTGAGAGACAATACTGGATGTTCCATATACCAATGCATTTTCCACAAGAGTACTGTTAAACTACATTTCTCACACTCCTCTGCTTTTGTCACAACTGTAATTGAGTCCTGGCTGAAGGAATACAGATGGGCTGCATGCTGGCTACATGCTAATACCCATGACAGCATCCCTGACCAGCACTAGACTCTGAAGTGATCTAAAACCACACTCCCATTGTATTAAGTCACTGATATTTTTGAGTCATTTCACTGAATACAATTTGCAGGAGGCCACTGATGGGAACTAGGGTCCTCTACTGAGCCCAAGAGATCAAACCAGTATGAATTCACGCATGCTAAATAAATGAATTAACTTATGAACATATTCTTGTGAATGGCTGAGTTTTGTTCAGTCCTGGCAGCTGAGCTTCAGTTAATAGCTGAGGGTCAGCTGATTTGAATAATGTAAAATGTTGAGCCATAACTAACTAATCATCTACACAGTAGCCAATTAGTCTGTCTGCATATCAAATTTCTGTTTTCTGTCTATAAATACTGCCTGATCACGTTGGCTTAAGTTCTCTTGTTTTGCATCTGAGCACTAACGAATTGACCAATCATTTTCTTCTGCTTTGGCTTTGGGTTTGTTTTCTTTGCTCTATGCGGGTATTGAATGAACCTATGGCTATGTACATACTAGGCAAGGGATCCACCTGAGCTATATACCCATCCCCTTTTACTTTTTATCTGGAGACCAGGTCTCACTAAGTTGCACAGGCTTCCTCTAGCTTCCACTTTGCCACCCTCCTGCCTCAGCCTCGTAAGTACCAAGGATTTCAGCAGCATGCCAAGGCCTGTTTTGTTTTTAACTGTTCTGCAATACACTTTGTTGAATTCAATTAGTCTAAGATTGTTTCCATTTAGCATGGGTAACAAAATTTAACATTAACCAGGTGACTAAAGGAAGCAAGGGCTTCGAAGAATTTGCCACACATTTCCTGTCCACCTTAATGGCTCTCTTTACATATCTGTGCCCCAAGTACCTCACATCTTTTGTTCTTCTTGTCAATCAAGCAATAAAGTGTGCACACTTATATCCAATCACCTAAGATTTCACAGCTGGGAACTCTCACCTGCCATGTAGCATGGACAGCCCAGAACCCAGCTACACTCTCCTTATACAAGCCCAATTTGAGCAGCAGAGCCTTAGCTTTCTCTACTGAGGAGCCAGAGTGAATGGCAGCATTACACAATTTCCACCAAACAGTTTAGAATCCCAAGTTTTCTTCAAAGAAGCACAGATGTTCATATCCCTGACAACAGCCAGAAGCTGCTGCCAACACATCAGCCCATTTCAAGAGAAAAACAGACACAGATACCAAATATATGCCAAGTTCTCTCCCGAAAAGCTTCTTACCCTATTTTTTTTTTATTCCATCCAACTTGATTCTCTTTCTACCTTGTCCACCACATATTTTCTGATCTCCTAGGGTACATACATTTTGAAATTATCAGCCAGTAGGACTCAAAATTCCTTGCCCTCCTCAGAAACCTACTCTGTTCTATATACAACAACTTTATCAAAATCTCACGGTTCATTTGGGTCACACTTCATGCTCTCACTCCAGATGCCATAAATCTTTCCCTGAGGATAGTCCTCCAGATATCAAAGCTGAGACCACTGTAGCCTGCAGACTCTTGAATATAATCAAGAATTCTGAACTCCAGCCTGTTTTGAAGTTGACACCTCAAATTCAACCCTGGCTTCTTTGGGATTTGAACGTGAAGCAAATGGATGAAGCTTCAAAAGAAGGGGTAGAAAATTAAAGGCTTTATTGAAACTGGTCATTGTGATGGGTCTTTCTGAATGTTCCTCCCAAAGGCAGGGATGAAAACAGCCACACATCATAAATTTCAGCAGGAGTGGGTAGCCAGAGGGTTAACTACTTTCATTAGTCAAAATTGGGTCTTATGCTTGGAGTTTACCAATGCGGTGTGATTTAACTACAAGGAGCTGGAGCCAAAAGTGATGGGTAGTGATGTTTCTGACTGAGTGAGACTAGGAAGCCAACATATCCACCCAAAATGCAGACAAGGGGTGCCTCTGTCTCCTTATAAACAGTGACCTTTAAAGAACACACTTCATGATCCAGTGGCATTGTGCAACTGAGCAACTTGTGGCCTCATCAGACTGGTTAGCCCTAATGCTTAGAACATCTGGCTAACAAGATTACAGCCAATCCCCACATGAGAAAATTAGCTTTCCTCTCTTTCAACACCATAGACCCATACTCATGCCAATCTGATTTGCAAAGCAAGCAAACAGGATTTATTGATTACAGATTACATGCATAACATCCAGAGAAATAAATGCAATAAGGAAATGAGTCTTCATTATTTATCAAAGTCTTTTTTCAGCCCTGAAAGAATCTTATTTCTGAGTTTAGACAAAGATTTTGTATCTCTCTGGCCAAGAGGCTGGATGTTGTTGGCTTAACTCTTCATGTTCCCTCCTCTAAATATCTGCTTTGAGCTGGCCTAAGGGACCTGATGCAAGTCATAACACATGAGTGTCATTAATAGAGAAGCTCAGGCTGGCTTTTCTCTTTCTTTTGGAGGATTCAGCTGCTGGCAGGAATCGACAATGCTTTCAGGGAATTTTGTCATGCAGTAATTGGCTTTCGTGGTTTTAAGTGTTTCAGTGGATTTTAAAACACATAAACAGGTGTACAAGCAGTCACAGGAAGCAGGCCACACTCACCTTTCTGTTTAGGAAAAGGGTTTGAGAATGTTTCAACTGATCATAAAATGTGGTACAGCAATGATAGATCCTGAGGTTTGTTTGGAAATCAAATAATCAACCAAACAGGATGTCACAGTAAATGAAATGAAAATCTGAAGGCCTCCGAGGGGCATTTCAGAGCTCCTTTCTGGGCTCAGTAGAGACCATTTAGACACTTTTCTGTTTATAAGTCATAGTAACAGCTATCCTTTTTTTGGACAGTCCCCATTTGCCAAGCGTAATAGTCAGCACTGCATAACAAGGTCCACAGAAATGTATTATGACTCCAATTTCTCAGATGAAGTACTTGTGGTTCAAAAACTCTATATAAATTATTTAAATATTCATATCTACTAAATTGGGAAGAAGGGATCCAGGCCTAGCTCTTCCAGGATCCAGGTTCCACATTCTTTCCCTGTACCAATGTATTCCCCACCACAGGCTAGTTCCCAATAGTATATAAGGAAAATCCTTTACCGTTGCCCTTCAGTAACATATGCCATCATTTCACCAGACATTCCTCTTACAACCTACAGTAAACTACACGTATGATTAAGTCCATGCCACTTTACCTAACTGGCTTTCTTTCTTGAAGCTAAATTCACAGCTTTCCATTTATTTTATTTTTCAAACATCTACTTCTATCCCTAGCATTTTAATATAAGAACTCCTGTTCCCTTTTTCTCCAAGTATAAACATCTGATTTTGCTGTGATCCATAAAGCCATGCAGAGTGAAATAATTCCTGCTCAGAGAAATGCCCTCTTGGGGAAACCTGTTTCCACAAGAATCCTAGAAAAGAGTTTGACAGACAGTGTCAAATTTCCTTCCCTCTTTCTTCTGCTAAATAATAAGTGCCCTCTACCAGAGAGGCTACATTTGTAATCACTAAAATACTACTCTCTGAAATTGCTAATACCTTTCTCCCAAACTAAAAGATCTGTTTTCTCTGAAGTGCTGGGCAAGGACTTCCTAAAAGCTCTGCGGGGTGGGAATCCATGGGCCTCAAGGGTACGGGCCTCTCTGGAGCAGGGAGTCCCCTATAGAATGCAGATCAAGGTCTACTGAGTCATGTCTCCCCTTTCCCAGACAAAACAAACTGTCAAGAACCCTGACCAGCATTGGAGCATCATTTCCTCCATAGCAGAATAGTCTTCTTCCTCAGCCATAAATTCCTTAGGGAAAGACACATATAAGTGGAAAAGCCATTTGCTGCTTTGACTTTATCTTTCCTGCTAGGATTGACTATCTGGACAGCTCAGAACTTCAAGTACAATGGGTTCACAGATTTCTCATTCATAATAGCACTAGCCATTTCTCTTATGCTTGAATCATATAAAGGGAATTATGCATCCTTCCATTAATCCTTCTTCATACTCATGGACAGAAATCTAAATGTCACAATGTGCTATATAGTTCAGAAAATTGCCACCTGGACAGATTGCCCAGTACCACCTACTTTAGATCATGAGAAACTATCCTAATTAGATTCTGGGTCCCCCACCTGTATATGAACAAATGATATACTCCCCAAGAGTAAGCCAGTACTAGCAATTTGGGTAAGGGCTTAGGGATTCTGTTCCTTTAACAATATAGCCAAAAGCCTAAGAATTAAAAAAAAAAAAAAACATGATCTAAATATTCTAGCCAAGGACATAACTTAGCAGTACTGAGAAATCTGTAGATATGATTTTCAAACACAACTTGTTTCATAAACAGTCTGCCCTCTAATCAATGTCTAAGGTCAGTGCTATTCAGAACTGGGATTCTTAGCAGGGGTGACCAATAGATCTACTTCAATCTGGGGACCTCTTGGAACATTTTGTTTTCAACTTCCCAAAGAATAATATACTCTAAAACTAACAGTTGTTGTTGTTGCTGTTATTAAATTGACTTTGATTACAGAATGGGAAAGGATCCAAATCATCAAAAATTTGTTCATTTATTCAACAAATATTTATTGAAGCTATGTTGTTTCTACCCCATGCTGGAAACTGGGAAAACAAAGATGAAAGATAAAGAAGGTATTCCCTGGGTCTTGAGAAAACCCAGGAAAAGTGAGCATTTCCAATCTTCATGGGTTTATTTTCTTAGTCAATTCAGGCTGCTCTACAAAGTACCATAGCCTAGGTGGCTTAAACACCAGAAATTTATTTCTCCCAGTTCTGAAGGTTGGAAGTCCAAGGTCAGAGTGTTAGCATGAACAATAGGTCTGGTGAGGGCTCTCCTTTGGGTTGCAGACTGCCAACTTCTTGTATACTCTCTAGGGTCCCTTTCACATGGGCACTAATGTCAACTCAAGAAGGCTGTGCCTGCATGGCGCAATCACCTCCCATCGCCCCATCTTCTAACACAGTCACATCAAGGGTTAGGATTTTATCATGAAATCAGAATGAGGGTGGGGTGGACACAAGCACTCAACCCATTGCAGTTATTATTTAAATATATTTATGCATCTTCTTACATCTTGTCTTGTTTATTTTTTAACTGTGGTACCCTCAGTCCCTAGAATGCTTAGAGCATGAGGGGGACTGGACATGTATTTGTTAAATGAATGAACAAATGAATGAATGACACAAATTCTGATAAGAAGTAGTGTTGACTTTGGCCACCATTGTCATGGGGCTTGGATTTTCCATGGGTAAATGAATTAGAAGGATCAGGCCAGGTCCCAAATGTGCACTCTATAGAATAATGCTCTGCTGATTGTAATAGGTTTTATTGGAGAAAAGAGAAACTTTGGCTAAACAAGTTTGAAAACCATCAATATTACAGAAGAAAACAGATTTCTGACTGCAAGTTTCCCAATCTTTAGCACAGTGATACACAGAGAATTTCCCTGGGAATGTCCTATGCTGTCTCTTCCTCCCATAACAAGACAAATCCTTCATGGTCAGGAGTCTCCAGGACAAGTCCAGGGTCCTGGATGCACAGTAGTTTAGCATGTGTTGTATCTCTCAATAAATATTTGTTCCTAAGGTCTTTCTAATCTCCTCACAGAAGGAAACATTCTGCAAGGTATTTCTCGATTTTAACTATACATGTCTTTCTGCTCAGCTTGCCTCTTCCTGGCTAGCTTTCTATGACCTTTGGCAAGTTATTCACCCTCTCTAAACTTTGAGCTTTCTTATATATCAAATAAGAATACTAATAGTTAATTTGCCTGCAGCCATACCACTATGGTATCCAATCCCATCAGATTTCAGAAGGTAAACAGGGTCAGGCCTGGTTAGTACTTGGATAGGAGACTCCCTGGGAACACTAGTTGCTATTAGTTTGGGACAAGGACCCGGCAACCTACTCCTAAAAATCAATCAGCCATTAAAAAACCTATGATTAGCAGAGAAGCACGAACCATAGTGTTTTGTTTGTTGTATGTAGGGTCACTATGAGTCAGATACTGACTTGATGGCACCTAACAACAACAACAACAACAATAGTTAATGTAACTGGACTGTGGGGAGAATTAAATGTGATAACATAAATAAGTCACTTGGCATCCTTTGCAAAAAAACACCCCATAGAGGTTAGCTGTCCTTGCTGTTGTTCACAAATGTACCAGTGTCAAGGTCACCACCACTAAGACTTCAGCAAGTCATTTTCTATTTAGCCTTTGTAAATGCAAAAACAAAATCCTGCCTTTGGATTACATCAGTGTTTCCCAAACTTGAGTTCTGTAAGTATCATTTCCCAACCCTAGTATGCTTAATATTTCTCTTAAAATTATTGCAGCTTAACCTCATTTGATGCAAGAAAATCAGTGAAATCATAGGTTTGATGTGGCTTCTTATACATTTTCAAATACATATTAAAATGAATAAAGCATGTTTATACATTTTGAAGTACATATTAAAATGAATAAAGTATATTTAAGTATTTGGGAGATGGACCTGGCAACCCACTCCCAAAAAAATCAATTTGCCATTGAAAACCCTATGAACAGCAGAGAAGCACTGGCAATAGTGTCTCACCTGTTGTAGGTAGGGTCACTATGAGTCAGATACCGACTCAACAGCAACTAACAAAACCAAAAACATATTTAAATATTTCTTAAAAGCCAGCCTAACTCATTTTCCCTCTATGCAAAGAAACATTGACTTGGGATCTATATCCAATATCCAGGCACCAAAAAGAGTCTGCACCTTCTCTCCTGAAAAACCACCAAGTCACCTTTTCAAACACTCACCTTAGCCCCCTAAGGTGGTATAGTGGTTCAGACCATCAAATCTAGGTTCTTTAGAACCTAGATTCAAGACATTTAACATCTGAACATCAGAGATGACAAAGGCATTGCTGTAGTTTAGATCCTGAGCATGCCCCGAAGGCCATGTGCTAAAGGCTTGGTCACCAGCCTGTGGCATTATCTGGAGGTTGTGGAACCACTCAGAAGTGGGGTCCAGTGGAAGGAAGTTAGGTCACTGAGGACATGCCTGTGGAGGGAATACCGAAACACCAGCCCCTTCCCATTTCTCTCTGTCTCCTGGCTGCCATGAGATGCAGAATTTTGTTCCACAACACCCTCCTAGCCATGGTGTGGTGCCTCATCACAGGCCTGAAGGCAACGGGACCAAGCCACCAGGACCAAGTGTTGATTCTATGGGTTTCCAAGAAAAAAATGGCATCCAGAGTGCTCAGATACTGCAATCTTTTTTTCTGTCAAGTGAATTAATATATGTACGCATTTGGAACAAAATGGTTAGCACAAAGGAGCAACTTTTCTGGAGTTTGGTTAAAAGAACAAAATGACACCTCTATGACTTGCTACATTAGCTGGGAGGTGAGGAAGTATTTTCTAAGATATGTTTTGGACTAAGACTTTTTCAAGTTTAAAAATTCACAAAAGCATCCAACAGGCAAGATGGCACCTAGCCAGGAACAAAGACCCCTGCCTCCCTGCAGGAAAAACCCACTGTAGACCTCCAGCACCTCCAGTTACTTGACTCTGGGGCAGCTGTAAGCAGCACTAGAAAGGTGTCATAGATCACTCCCACAGAACACTGGCCTTCTTCAGCTGCCCACAAAGCCAAAGCCACTACAAGGCGGTTTTTTCTTTTTTAAAGAACACTTTAAAGTAGTCATAAATAAAATGACCTCAGATGGTATTTTGCAAATATTTTATGGACTCCAAACATTCAGCCTTTTCATGAGTAAAAATGAGTATATGCGGTCATCGATAATATAGTTATCTTTGCTTTTAACTGCAATTATTCTAAAGCCCTTTTAATAGCTGTCACTTATTCACTGCCAGGCTACAGCAAATTACATACAGCTCATTTCTTCTGTGAAAGGCACACTCGCCCATTGCTGCAAGAGCTGTGGTCCCTCCTTTATGGCACAACCACCCTGTGCCTATAAATGGTGCTAGAAGGAGCAATAAAGACGTAAAGCCTAGTCCATCTGGGGGCCCTGGGTGCTCTAGCCAAGAACCCCCACATCTTTGCTGATCAAAAAGGGAACAAAATAAAGTTTTTCACATAGGTACTCCAAAGGCATTTATCATCTTCAAGGATGCACGTTTGGGGTGTGTGTGTGTGTGTGTGTGTGTGTGTGTGTGTGTGTGTGTGTTGAAAGAAAACAGGGACAGTGGTTTCATTTGAGAGGAGTTAATATTCCACATATTATTAATATTATAAACCTCACCCTCTGAGGACATACACCCCAGGGAAAAGAAAACTGGGTCAAAGACACAAAATAGTCCATAAAAAATAAAATACTTTTAAAGCTAAAATAGCACCTAATAAAAGAAAAAACTGAGTGATCACTTTTGGCACCTGGAATATGGCGTAGCCTGTCCTCGAATATTAAAATTGTATGAATGCAAAAATAACTCTTAAGAAGAACTCTCAGAACTCAAGTTCATGAATCCAGTTATGTTACTACTTGGCAGTCTTGGCTAAATGGAACATTCTACTCCAGAGAGGGGCTGGGCAGAACTCGTTAACAGGCATGTGGATGCTTTGAGCCCTAGTGCTTCTGTGGCACACGAGAAATAATCAGGACCCAGAACCTTGCGATGACATTCCTTTTTATAACACTGCTTCTTTTTCAAGTCAACACATAGACTAAAGATCAAAACAGTCCAATGAAAAAGACACATTTGCAAGACCCCCAGGAAACACTTTCCACACTTTATGTTCTCAAAAATTCAAAGGCCCCACAGATAAAAGAAGAGCAACCCACAAATTAATTGCTGCTCAGAAGATGAGCGTTTTACATTTTAATTAACATTCTGTCTTTAGTCCAAAAGCAGAACCAAAATACAAGATGTACAGGGCTTCCGCACCTCTTCTCGGCAAGTGTTACCTTTTTCCCCCAGGCTCTCTCTATTCTCACTGGAATGTGGTTAAATTTAAGATGCAGCCTTGGCAGCCTGTGGAGCTCCGTGATGCAAACAGCGTGGGATGGTGCCACCCAGAACTTGGAGCATGGGAGGACACCAGGAAGTCAGCCTTCCTTCTCTCAGGGAGGCTGCGTTCCGTCTAGAGGAGGACTTGGATAGGTGTACCGTCAGCTGTCTTTTTCAAGAGGCAAGAGAAAAAGTGCAAAGAGGGGCTGCCAAATCACATTTTGGAAGGATGTGCAATACACCTGGACTTGAACTTGCCCTTGTCCTCACTCACTTTGGTGATTGTGCATCCATTCCAAGGGCTCCGGGCCACCAACAGGATGAAGTCACCTTTGCAGCAGTCATGTGTTAGGGAAGAAGAGGCTAGCACAGATGAAGGATCTCAGTGGGCAATCCCAAATACACTAGAGAGATCTCTTTGAGACATTTCTTTATTATTTTATTATTATTATTTTTTGGCAGTGCAGAGGATAACAGCCCAGCAGAGAGCTCTATCACTGAGCTGTGCCCCAGCCCTGTCTGAAACATTTCTCAAGACTTCCAGAGAGTTCCTGCTATGGATTCATTAGGGTTTCATTAGGTCCCTCTGAGGTTCATGTGTTGGAAGCTCAGTCCCCAGTGGGGTGACATTAAGAAGGTTGAGCTCTTTGGAGGGGAGCAGAAGGAGGTCAGTAGGTCACTAGAGTTATTTTGATCTCAGAAGGGATTAATATTGTTTTCATGGGCCCACAGGAGTGCCCTCCTTCCTGTCTCACCATCTGATCCCTTCCACGGCACCCATTTCCTGCCATTGTGATGCCACCCACCAGAGCTGAGCCATGGCCTTGAACCCCCAGAGTTGTGAACTATATGAACCTCTTTTCCTTATAAAGTTCCCAGCATCGGTTATTTCGTCATATTACCACAAAATGAACTAATAAAACTACTAAGAGGCAGAGGAAAGGGCTGCTCTCCTATCTGGCCCTCTTGGTGAATCCTCTGGTGGGCAGATTCTCTGTGCCAGGCTGTGGGCAGTGTAAGGATGCCCGACCACAGTACCATCATTATACTCACTTGCTCCTGGCCCACAGGGGAGAGGGAGAAATGAACAAGCATGTGAGTTTTACCTTTGCCTTTCTCTTTGTTTCCCTTTTCTGCACAGAAGTATGAAGGAATCCACTAGGGAGGGCTGCTCCCTTAGAGACCAAGAAGGCTTTCTGAAGGAGATATTTAAGAGGCTGCAGGTTATAAAGGATGAGGAATAGTGTTAGGGAGGAAGAGAGACCTAGAGGTTCTCCAGGGATCTCCAAAGGGTGCTTCATACCCTTTCATACCTTTTTACCTGGGGCAAGGTACACTTTAGATAAACATAGAGTACCCCAAATAAGAGTTTCTGCCACTGTATCCCTAGATTGTAGTGTTTTTCAACTTGCTGAAACAGTTCTGATGTAGCTCAATGACCCACAAATTTCGCCTTGGGATCCATCGACCATGCCTAGCCCCTTCCCTCAGCATTTATAGCTAAGCAAACTGAGGCCATGAAGAGGGCCACAGATGACAGACAGTGAAAGCCCTGACACTAGGACCCTGGGCTCTTGATGCCACCTTCAGTGCCTGGACCACCGCACCCCACAGAGCTCTACCAGGGAAAGCATCTTCTATAGCACACATCTTTGGCGAATACACTCGGCATCCTCTGCCTCTCCTCCCTGGGGTCCTGCCTCTGTGGAAGCAGGAGCTACAGTATAACACCTGTGTCCTTCACTGGAGAGAGCAAAATCAATCCTGCTGGGTCACCGTCTCCCTGGCATTGAGTGTTCAAAGAATGAGTTGATGGGTGAAGTCCATAAATAAGCCTTACAAACAGCACCTCTCAGAGCACCAGGGAAGACCTTATTACCTCTAAGCATGAAAGAACAAGATCTTGGAAACAAACTCCAGTACTGAAAACACAACAAACTTGAAATTTAAGTCATAATGCAAGGAATGTTGTGAATTTTTTTTTTTTTTAGACAAATTTGCATCCAAATGAAAACAGCATTTTTTTGCCAGGCACAGTGGCACATCCCTGAAATCTAAGATACTTGGGAGGCTGAGGCAGGAGGGTTTATAGGTTCAAGGCCAGAGGCAGCCTACACAACTTAGTAAGACTCTGTCTCAAAAGTATAAAATAAGAAAGGGGCCAGAGGTGCAGCTCAGTGATAGAGTACTTGCTTAGCATACACCAGGCCCTCGACCACTGGTACTGGGGGAGGGGACACTTTTTTTTCCTACCAAAGTTAAAATCTAGCATGCATTTCAGATCACCAGTAAACCTGAAAAGTATAGGAAGCCAATCAGAAATTGTGTGTTCCGTGAGCTTATTGGTGACTCCTAACCAACAGTGGCCTTAGCCACACAGTTTTAGAGAATAGGCTCAAAAAATATATATTATTTTACCTTGATTATACCCCTGCCCAGACAAAGCTTTTTATTGATGCTATTTTTCACTTTATTTTGACAATAGCACAAGAGCATCATTTCCATTTATGTAAGAGAATCTGTTAGAAGTTAGTAACTTTGCTCCAAGTCATGCAGCAAATAGGTGGTAAGTAATTACCTGGATCTGTATAGGTCTGTATCCTGAAAGGTTGATCAGGGAAGTGTGTGAGGGAGCAGAGAAGTCAGGTCTTACAACAGGCAAGGGCCTTAATTAAGCATTTTCAGTTACAGAATAGAGAACAGAGTCAACCAGAATAGTCTGAGTTACACAGACCTAGGGGGTTGGCTACTTGACGTGGAGAAACAGATGGAAGCTGCCATGGCTTGCATATTGCCTGAGTTTCCCTCCATGAGTTCCTGTTTTGAAATTGAATCCCCATTGTGAGGTATTGAAAGGGTGAGAACTTAATCTGACTATAGTGTTCAGAGGTGGGATCTTTGTGGGTAATTAGGACATAATGTCATCAGGGTGGAGACCCCCTGACTGAATACTGTTGGCTCTGTAAGAGGCAAAGACCAAAAGAGACACATAAAAAGCCACTGAGGACTCAGCAAGAAAGACATCACTAGACACAGGCCCTCAAATGTGCACTACAGAAATTGAGCCAAAATAGATCTCTTTTTTTTTTCATAAAGTTACCCAGTCATGGGTATTTGTTAGAGTAATGAAAAACAGACTAACACAAAAGTGTGCAGAATTCTCATGAGATCTACATAAGCAGAAAAGTTCCAATTTAACTGAGCGAAAGTCTAATCTAAATCATAAGAACAGAGTTATGGCCACTCAATCAGTTCTCAGACTTGAAACAATCTACAAGAGAAAGAAGGTGAGCTCAGATCCCTTTGAAAAAGAACTTGACAATACTGCCCAAAGTGCACTCTGTCAATCTTTCGCTCAGCCTTTCCCGAAGGGACTTAACTACAACCTTTTCTCAGTGTGACTGTCCATTAGAAAAAAGGAACAATCAGACCTTTCAAGGACTACAGAAAAATAGGTTTGAACTGCCACTAAATCCAGGAGACCCCAAACATCACTGTGGCCCCAGACAGAGAAGAATCTTGGGGAGGTGTGGTGATCTATAGAGTTTTAACTCAAGTCCATCTTACAGTGGGCCCCTATGGGTCCCTGACCCCATCCTGTGGTTATTTCTCCAGTTATGGAATGGATAATTTGAACAGACATATCAGCAACAGGCAGTATCTCCACATGAAAGAAGCAGGTTGCCTGGTTCTTCTGTTGAGAGAGAAATGGGCTATAGGAGGAATGAGAAGGTGGTTCTAATGGCCTAAATGGGCACCACTTCCAGAGTGGACTCAGAGCACTTTAAGCTTGTGGTTGGCTCTGTGTGTGCTATCAGGCTTCATAAGAACCTTTCTCTGTGAGTCCTGGGTGACGGGGGAAGGCAGGGCTTGTGAGGTGGTAACCGGAAGAGCAGAGAAGAGAGAAACGGGCTCAGCTCAGCACTTGAACCTCAGGATAAATCAATCCAGCAATGAAGAGCCAAGGCTATCAACTTTCAATTGCTCACGGAAAGCCCTGATAGTGCTAGGAAAATAATATGCAATCATAGCTTAGAAACATAAATGATCAAGGCCACATTGCTCTCATAATGTCACAAATGAAACGTGGGTAACCACATGTGTGGTGAAGATCCCAAGCCCCTGTATGTCTTACAAATGCCAGGTCACCCGCAGGAGCTGGGGAGGAAGGAAGGAAGAAACAGACTCTCTAAATACAACTCTCGCTGCACTGTGGATAAGGGGCAAGGGGGGCAAAAGTTTTAGGGTTTAATTCAAGAAATGCTTTCTTTGTTCTTCCCAGCTATGTTCTTCTAATGTTTATGCCCCTTAGGTGTTTTGTGAGTTGTTGTTGTTGGGTGCCTTGGAGTAGTGTCTGATTCATTGTGTGCCATCGAGTAGGTGTCCGACTCATAGCGACCCTACAAACAACAGGCAAAACACTATTATCAGTGCTTCTCTGCTATTCATAGGGTTTTCAATGGCAGATTGATTTTTGGGAGTGGGTTGCCAGGTCTTCCTCCCAAGCCTACAGTATCTGGGGTTCCCTGGCGGTCTCCCATCCAGGTACTAACCAGGCCCGACCCTGCTTAGCTTCTGAGATCTGGCGGGATCAGAAGCCCCAGTGCTATGACTACAGGCATCTGGCTCATACAACTCTTTATAGGGTTTTCAATGGCTGATTGTATCAGGATTGCCTTGGGAGTAGACTGCCATGTCCTTCTCCCATGTTTTGTGAGTAGGAGGTAATTACAAGTAGACAGGTGAGTACTGAATACTTCTGCAAACAGTAACACAGTGACAGAATGGTGGTTTCCTCCTCAGAAAGCTCCTTATGTTGAAAGCGGATCTGGGTACACTGCAACAACAGCAAAGGCAGTAACCGTGGCCTCTCATGCATGAAGATGTTGCACCACCAGCACTACGTGCGTCCCCACATCTGACACCAACTCTAGCCCACAGCCAGAAGCTCCTCTATCACAGTGACCTCAGGCAGGGCTGGTCTTCAGTAAAATTAGGGACAAGCAGAGCCACATGCCAGGCATTCCTGAACTTAGTGCTCCTTGGGCCCTGACTCAGGCATAAAAAAGCCATTGGAAAGACTCTCCCAAAGAGCACTGTACAAAGGACACGGAGCTCACATAAGAACCTGGGCAACAGGGCTTCTTTCTATGAACACTCACTGGGTACCTCTGCTGGGCTCAGCGTGGTGCTTGCCTAAGTCTTCCTATCTACTCAGGGAAAGTCAGGAACTGGAGGATGAGAAGGTGTGGTCACAGCACAGGGAGCGAGTGCTAGCCAATCTTGGAAAGCTCCCAAAGGAAGGAACCCCCAAGTGGAAGCGTGGGAGCCAGGAGGACCCAGGAGTCCAGGCACTTTGCCTGGAAAGCAGCAGGTCCCTCCCTCTGCTACCCCACCAAACTGCCTGGTGCCTTCTGTGGGACGTCTTTCCTGCATGAAGTTTGTATTAACATTCATTTCCCCCAATTTCACCTAAATTGGAATTATGGGCTCTGACATCCACCTACTGGGGAATAGCCCAAGTCCATCCTCCCCTCACAGCTGCTTCCTAAGTAGACTCTGAAGAGGGGCGCAGGAAACAGGGACATAACGGAGAGACCACCAAAACTAATTCTCCCCAGGGCCCTGGCCCTTTATGTTTCTGCAAACAATTGCTTTACAGACCAAGATCTCCTGGTACATTAAGCTCACTCTCCTGTTCAGAGAGCAAAGTAGGCCAAGTCCAGAGAAGACCCTCTCCTCTCTGCTCTTCTGGTCACCACCTCACAACCCTTGCCTCCCCGCCTCACCTGGGACTCACAGAGTAAGGTTCTTATGAAACAGCAATGAACTGAAGAGTAAAATATTAGGGATGTGGAGAAAGTGAGCCACGGAGCTGAGAAAAGAGCTGTATATGAAAGGATTAGAAAGTAAATGAGAAGAACCTCAAAGGATTTAGAATCCATTTCAAGTGCACTGGAAGAAAATCCCTCCGGCATTGAAAGACCAGGTCCAGGTTCAAACCAGGGCACTAACCAGTTTCCATCCTCCTCTGGCTGCCTGCTGAGCTTTGAGCTTGAGGTTCCTAAACCTTTTTTCCCTCCCTACCACTGTATAGGATGATGCTGTCAAAGTGGGGCCAGCTCACCCTCATCAGAGCCTCCTATTGTTATTGTTAGGAGCAATCAAGTGGGGTCCAACTCACAGCGACCCTATGTACAGCAGATCAAAACACTTCCCGATTCTGTGCCAGGCACATGCTCTTATTAATGTTTAAGCCCACTGTTGCAGACACTGTATCAATGCATCTGGTGGAGGGTTTTCCTTTTTATGCGTTCACCTGCCACTCTCCCAAACATGATGTCCTTCTCCAGGGATTGATCTCTCCTGACTACATGTCCAAAATTTGTAGGCTGCAGTCTGGCCATTTTTGCTTCCAAGGAGCCTCCTAGGGACTGGCTAACGTGCAGTTTCCTGGGTCACCCACGACTCTGAGGTGTTCTGAAGGCCCAGAAACTCAGAACCAGGTCCTTTATCATTCCTAAGTGTTTGTGATACCCATGATAAATCATTCCTTTCAATTGCTGCTTAAAATCTGAAGGAGACACTAGTGGCTAAATTGGTTCTTTTAGAAATTGTTAGATTCGAAATTTTAAATGATGTAAAATTCAGACACTGAAACCAGGAAGATCTTTCCAAAGCATACATATGTTCATGTCATTTCCATGAGTAAAACCCATCATCGGTGACTTCCCAATGTCCTTCGGAGAAGGGAATAGACCCAGACCCATGGTCCCATTAGCCCTCTTCCTCAGTCTAATGCAGAATCACCTGCCTCATACCCTTTGGTATTCAGTCCCTGCAAAAGCCAAGATCCGCACTTCCCATGGCCTTCACAGGTGAGTTGCAGTAGCTTCCTCTCTGTCCCTAGGAAAGGCCTTTCACCCTCTTCCCAGACATCCCAACTACGTTAATCTCCCCATTGCCAGCCCTCCTCAGATCAGGACCTTTACCCCACAGCCGTAGTCCAGGTGGACTGTCACGTGTAGCTAAATGACCCTTTGATGAGTGTACATTTCCTGCACCAGTGTGTACGCAGCCCAGGAACCCAACAACAGCTCTATTTGTTTTTTAGGAAGGAAGCTTACCAGTGGCTATAGATCACCTTGTAAACCACATAGTACACAGCCAGTCCTCAATAAATATTTGTGAATAAGCAGATGAGTGAACATTTCCACTTCAAACACTGGAGGCAAATTTGGATTCAAAGCAGAATTTACAGTACACATTGCTCCCTCTGAAAGTCAGAGGCTCCAGTGACTCTCCAGTAGCCAAGGACTAAAGGACCCTGGTGGCTTCCCCTCCATTGCACATGAGCCTAACATTCTCCTTTGTCCTTATCATTTCAAACAGCTGGACACAACTCTCCCAAAACACAATTTCTGAGTATGGAAAGAAGGGGGAAATTCAATATTTAAGTAAAGCTGGTATTGTGTCATTTCTCTGGGCCTTGCTCTGATCCAGTTATGAAACATTACCTCAGGGTTAGATGGTCATTGTCTGAAAGATATATGTACTTTGAAATAAAAACAGACCTGGAAATTTTCCCAACGACTCCTTACATGTCAAATACCCTCATATGGCGTATCGGTTCTCAGCCTATAAAACAGCAGGTTCTCGGCAGGTTTAGGAGCCGAGTCTCAGCCTGCTTCATTGCACACCTTCCAATGCCAGAAGATTCAAAACAGATCTAAACCAGGCAGCAGTAATCACAACACCATGTCTACCACAGGGCAACCGTGCCTCACAGGGGACATAAAGGAAATGTGCCACAATGCTCTCATCCTTCTCTCAAACATCTTGCAGGCAGCCAGCCACAGAAGAGGCAATGGTTTGCTGCCATGACTGTGCTCTTTCAGATGCTCCTGAGAGACAAACCTGTTCCCCATTGATCACTAAATGGCATGACCCACTCAAAGCAATGCTCCAGTGCGACAGGCAGGTCCAACTAAAGCAAAAATGAATTTCACAAACTGATGGGAAGTTGGCAATGGGAGAATATACCATAGGGAACACTGCAGAAAACAGGGTCCAGTTTGAATGTACAAATGTGAGGCAGTCAGCCTCACCAACTCCTAAATTTCCCCATCTGCAAGATGGGCACAAGGGGAGATGATATGCATGAAGTCTTGTAAGCTGTTACATATTTTGGTGTGAATATAAATCTGTGTTTCAGTACAGAAACCTTTTGATGAATCCTTAAACATATTTAAGTTTGGATTCTATTTAAAGTTATACACCAATCCTGATATATAGAAAAGAGGCCCAGTGCCGGGCAAAGTGGAGCAGGCCTGTAATCCCAGCAGCTAGGGAGGCGGAGATAGGAGAATCGCAAGTTCAAGACCAGACACAGTCTGCATAATTTGGCAAGACCCTGTCTCAACAAAGTAAAAAAAATGGGCTGGAGGTGCAGCTCAGTGGTCTAGCACTTGCAAAGCATGCCAGGCCCTGGATTCAACCCCCAGTACCGGGGAAAAAAAAAAAAAAAAGAAAAGAAAAGAGGCCTTGCTATATAATTGACACAGCAGCAGCCAAATATTCCGTATCTACCACCATGTATGACAAAAAGACTACAAATTATACCCTGATGGCAGTGTGTAATTTCTTGGTTCAATCAAGATCTGCATACATGGCTTAGGTAAGTGACTTTTCAGGACTACAGTTATGGGGTTTGGGAATGGGAACCATATTATTTTCAAAGCAAAAGTTTGGAGGAGGTACTTTCCACTTGATACATTCTCCCTCCCAGCCCTACTTCTATCCATGGCATTTTCCTGTCTAAATTGAGATTTATCTTTCTTCAATCCACTCTGTAAGAGCCATTACTAAGTGGCTATTTAATGGGTACACAAATTCCTGCTGAAGGAGTTGGTGAGCCTGTAAACTACCTGCTGCCTTTCAGAGGAGCATGAAATAGAAAAGGCACCCACACAGAATGCCGAGAGCCAGATGTGATGAGCAGAAGGGGAAGCAGGTGGTTTCTACTTAAGTGGCCATAAAATGAATTGTCCAACCTGAGACACTTTCAAAAGTGAAAGTTGGTACAAATAATTGTGCTGGGACAATAGAGCTATAAGACTAAGTCTGCACACTGTGACCACAGTCATCCTCTCTTTATTATTTTACAATTAGGTTAGGCTCAGACTAATTTCTAATCTGGTTGACAGCCTGGTGAACTAGCTCAGATTAAAGAAGATTAACATGTCACAACCACCCACATGCCAATGAACATTTAGTCTCACACTTATTGGAAAGTTCCAAATGATTAAAAAGAGATGTTTACAAAGTGTTACTGGAACCACTGAGCTTCCTTTACACTCTACATAATCATATGAAACCCAGTTCAACTAAATTCCTGTCAATTGTTCCTCCATTATTACTCCACTAACTTGGTGGTTCTCACTAGCCTCCTGTCTACACAGGGATAAATGTTAGGAGCCCTAGAAAGCTGGAATCAAGGAAAGGGAAAGAGCCTTGATCAGCAACATCCATTCTCTCCCCAAAGTAAAATAATCATAAAATACAGCAGTGAAACCCCAGGTTAGTCTGAATTGAACTAGGGATGGGTATCTATTTACAAGGGCTTTTATCCAAGGACCCCAAATTGGTGACAAGATTCATTATGTCAGTTCTTTTAATTCATAACTGTTTATAATTTTTCCTGAATCATATTTTGGAAGTTTAGTTCTATGTTGTTGAAGAAAAGATGTATAAAGAAAAGTAATAGTCTAGTTGAGATTTTAGGAGGAATGACCTAGGCCACTTGAAGAAGATGAACTAATAAATGTATGTCTTAAATGATAGTTGAATTAAAAACCTGAACAGAGCTACTGCATGAGTAATAATACAATCAAAATAATAGCAAATCTAGCGCACATGGGATGTCCCACTTTATAATCATTGTTACATTTAATCATCTCAGCAACCCCAATGTGTAAGGACTTTATTACCTCCATTTGAGAGATGTGGAAACTGAGGCTGAGACAGATAATTAACTTACCCCAAGTCACCCTGCTGGTGTTCAGAAAGAGATGCAAACCCTCCATGAACAAATATGTGTTTATTTAGCTTCAAACTTCACAGACTCTTTTTCCTTTCTTCCCAAATTCAATCAGTCACCAAATCCCTTATTTGTTTTCATCAATGGCTATATGCAAACATCAGGAGAGCATGATATCCCCTCTCCCCTGGCTCAGGCTCTGGTGGCAACCAGCTGTGTGGAGTCTCAGATGGGAAGGTGGGGGTGGGCAACCTGTCTGCAGTTACTTACACAGCATGCACACTGCCATGTTTATTTATTCTTCTGACCAAGAGCACATGTTTATTTAGGTAGGCCTGGAAGGCAGAGGCTTACAACTCCCATCTTTCCTTGGTTCCTCCCTCCGGTCATACTGTCATCTGTCAGAGAATTTGCCTCCTGATTTAGAACTCCCACTGAAATTCAACTGCCTCTTTTCCTTTCCTAAAACCCTTTGGCTTTCCTTTCCACTCAATCCAAATGCCCAGCTCCCAGCAGAGTTGACAAGAGGCCCCTCCCAGACTTCCTCCACCACACTGATTGTTATATTCCCTGGATGCATTCTATTCTTTAATACACAGCTTTATAGATCTTTCTCCAAACATCTATTGTGAATACCTTCCTCTGTGATCTGCAAACACTTTTCATGTCCTTTTAGTACCCTTACTTATTACTATCTCTTAACAGGTCATCCTATGACTGCCCTCCCACCCATCATCCACATGTGGAGTGCCCTGGCTACGGGGCACACAATGCAATCAAAATGGTTGTTGAGTGACCGGCCAGAAGAATGGATGAATGAAGTATTGTGATGGCTGTCATGAGCCCAGCAACAATTCAATTTGAAAGTATTTACATGCATTTTAAGTATAACCGCCCTCTCCAGTTTCTTTTCATTTCTCTTTCTTTTTTTCTGCCTTTTGGTGCTAGGGATGAAACTCAGGGCTTTGTGCATGCTAACCATGCACTTTACCATCCATGGACATCCTCAATGCCCCACAATGGTTTTTAAAATATACCACAATTAATAACCTGTAGCTGTAGCCCTGTGGCATCCAATCCCATCAAATCTCGGAAGCTAAGCAGGGTCAGGCCTGGTTAGTACTTGGATAAGAGACCACCTGGGAACACCAGGTGTTGTAGGCTTGGGAGAAGGACCCGGCAGCCCACTCCCAAAAATCAATCCACCATTGAAAACCCTATGAATAGCAGAGAAGCACTGACAATAGTGTTTTGCCTGTTGTATGTAGGGTCGCTATGAGTTGGATACCGACTCAAAGGCACCTAACAACAACAACAACAATTAGTAAGTAAAGCTTTATTGTACTTCTCTCATATGAATCCAGGCAAATGCTTCTCAATAACCCTCAACCAAACAATGGACAATGATTCAGAAAACAGTTCTGAGTCAAAGTCACCTAATGGAGTCAGTCTAGAGATGATGGAAGCATATTCATGCCTTGATAGCGGATTGATTCAAGGTGATTTGTGCTGACTTGCTATAAAAGTGACAAGAGCTGGGGAAAGCAGGATATAGCAGCTGATACAATGGTTTCTTTGCTTCTAAAGACTTTTCATTATTAGGAGAGCTTCGAGTGTGTGTGTGTGTGTGTGTGTGTGTGTGTTTCAACAAGACATACTTATTATTTAGTACATGAAAGAATGAGTCTCATCCTCCCAAACCAAAATTTTTAAGTAGTAGTCACATCCACACAAGGGTCCACCATTGGAATAACTAGGACACAAGCGTACTATAAAACTTTAGGATGTGGTGGGTTAGGGTAGGGCGGAGGTAGGCAAGAATCAAGTAGCAACCAGCCTTACTGAGTGTTATTGGAATTCACTCTTCACTCAGCCAAAAATGTGCAATCTGACCAAAACCCTTCTGCTGGCTCTACCTCCCAAGCCACATGCCTTCTGAAAGCCAAGGGCAAAGGCAGCTGTGGTTATGCATTTGGGTTAAAGAGTCCAAAAACAGGAAAAAAAATTATTTTGAAATGCATTACACTTCAAAATCAAGGGTAATTGTGTGTAGCAGCCTGGAAAATATAGCTCATGCAGCACTGCTCAGCCACTGAACCCCAGAACACAAAACTCTGGCGCGAAATGCAATTTCAAGCCAAAAATAAAAACATACAAAGGGCGGAAGGAAGGGTGGAGGGTTGCTATGCGGCTGTGACTTTTGAGAAGGCCATTGCTGGGGGAGACATAGGTAACAGACAACCCAGCAGTGGTTCTATGTCTTTAAGCCACTAGGCACTGCTCTGGACCAGGGCAGCAGCCAGCAAAGGCACACAGAAGGTTGACACATAATTACATAAGGAAATAATGTGGCAAGATTAGGACAGAAATCCAAGGAGAGAACTGGGAAAGGACTTTACATAAACCACTAACTTTAAGGTGTCTCCCTGACCTGCTACAATGTCCTGCTCACACTAATGGAATATCAATATCCATTACTGCCCAACTACCCCAAGGGACTGGACAAGCAAAGGAGAAGTGGCATCACTCCCACGCAGACATGTCTTTGCCCTGTGACACAAGGCTCTGAATGAGCCAAGCTGGGCTTGTTATCCAGCTTCTTCCATCCCTGACCTTATTCTCATTATGGAAAGGTTGCTGCTAATGCAGTAACTACTAGTCAGAATTCAAAACCTTGTTAGGAAACCGAGACATAAATTCACTAGTTCCAGTTTTCTTCTGCCATGAGGTACCAGGAGGAAACACAAATCAAAGTCAAACTTGCAAACTACTTAGGTTAGGAAGATGATTGCAATTTAGGAGTAAAGGAAGCAAAGGGGGAAATTTCAAAAGCTCGGGAAAATAACTGAACATAAAGGACTGGCCCGCCATCTGGGAATGCACCACCTCAGCAGCCCAGGAAGAATCATGAATCAGAAAACTGGTCCACTAACAAAGGCTGGAGCAAATCTAGATGATCTGATAACATGCAATTGTTATAACTTCTTCAAGAGGACAAAGCAGTGGTTCTCAACACTGAGGGGGAGGGGAGGCAGGGCCACCCCAGAGATGACAATCTGTGAAGTATGGAGCCATTTCTGGTTGTCAAAACTGAGTGGCAGCCAGTAAACAGACACCAGGGACGCTAGTGCACATTCTATAAAGCACAGGACAGCCTCCAGGACAAATTTCATATCCAGCCTGAAATGTCAACAGCATTGAGGCTGAGACCACCTGAAATAAAGGGCCAATAAAAGGGGCAATGGCCTGCAAGTAGAAAAAGAAGAGGACCTGTAATCTGACCATTACCCAAGGGGCAAACTACCCTGCTTAATGAGCTTTGTTCTCCAGTTCCCTTGCTTGGTATTAATCTATGGGTAAGAAAAAAATCACAAAAGCCAAGACAAGCTGGAAAATGCCCTGTAAAGTGTGCCCCTCTCCCAATCGGTTCCATGCTTTTTGCCTTCACCATGACTCAGCCACAGAGGAAAAAAAGTGTTGGCTAAAGAATATGCACCCATTCTTGGCAAATCCTGTTGACATTTTCGATTAATAAATTGCATTCTGGTTCACATGCTTCAGTGTTAACGGGCTTGGTTGATGGGCACACTGTCCCCAGGAGAAGGATCCACCTATTCAAGGCTAAAGACAACTTGAGAATAAACTATCCAAAGAGAGGGATTGACATGGACAATCCTCCACATCAGTGGTTCCAGAGATATGCCTGGCTGCCATGGCAACCCAGGGCACATCCATCTGAATCAAGGGCATTTATCTTATTGTGGTTGTTTTTATTTTTATGGTGCATTGAACCCGGGCCCTCACACATACAAAGCACATGCACTACCAGTGAGCAACACACAGAAGGTGACACATAATTACATAAGAAAATAATGTGGCAAGATTAGGACAGAAATCCAAGGGGAGAACTGGGAAAGGACTTTACATAAACCACTAACTTTAAGGTGTCTCCCTGATCTGCTACAATGTCCTGCTCACACTAATGGAATATCAATATCCATTACTGCCCAACTACCCGAGGGACTGGACAAACAAAGGAGAAGGAGAAGGAGAAAAAAATTAAAGGGCATGTTTTTTGAGACAGGGTCTGGTTATAATGACCAGGCTGCCCTCAAACTCCTGATCCTCCTAAGTACTTGAGATGACAGGTGTGCTCCACCATGTCCTTGTAAACAAGGGCATTTCTAACAACACATAGGCATGAAGAGCCTCCTTGGATGATACCCTGTCATAGCTGGGCCTGTCGGTCCTGACCTCGGATGCTGGAAGTCCAGGAGCACCCAGGAGAAAGGAATTAGCCATCACAGGCATCATGGTGTGAAGGAAAGAAATAGCAGTAGAAAAAGAATCAGAAAAGTGGGGGTTAAGGCTCAGCTCCACTCTCCAAAACCTCCTGTGACATTTCATTCCTCCAAGCCACATCTAGGAAATGTGGTAACTATATTTTGCAGATTACTCCCCATCACTTCCAAAACAGCATCCCAGGAGGAAGAGCATCAGCCCATGGAGGAAGCATCGCATTGACTCTGAATCCAGGCACACCAGGGCAAGGCTTCAGGAAGCTTTCCCTGATCAAGCTTGCCTCAAACCACTGATCTTCATCCAGAAATACAATTCACCCAACATATAGCCACCCTGCGGTAGAACAAGCAGTGAGTGCCCAGCATTTTCTTCCAAGGAAAGTTTTCTTCTCTACTGTTAGAATTAAAATAGCCAAAACTGTAGCCTCAATTCCTAAAACTGAGGTTCCAATAATAATCTTGTTCAGAATGTGGAAACCAGTGTTTGTGGGGGCCCAGAACACTGAGAAGCATCTCCTATTTATACGTGTGACTAATGTCTCTACTCAGCACTACACCAAGCTCTTGCTGTGGTTAATTCTGTGTGATGAAGTAGCAGTCCTTCACCCAGACATATCCCTAACTCATACTTAACTGTTCATCTCACTTTAGACCTGTGACAAAATTCTGCTCAAACTGCACCTGTACTTATTTTATGCAAGGTCAAAAAACAGTGCTAAGACACCAGTACTGCCGAGCATGATGGTGTGTGCCTGCATTCCTAGTGACTCAGGAGGCAAAGGCAGGAGGATCACTAGTTTGAGGACAGAGGCAGCGTGCACAGCTTAGCAAACCCTGTCTCAAGATAAAAAAATTAAAAAAAAAAGCAAGGCTGTAGGTGCAGTTCAGAGGCAGAGCACTTGCAAAGTCAGCAGTATGAGGCTCTGGGTTCAACTACTCCATTGCAAAAAAAAAAAAAGACATTTAATCATTTAATCAGATCATGATAGGGTTTTGCAGGCTTCACTTTCAGCTATTATAGAGAAGTTGGACTTGCTAACACTCAGACAACCTAAATTATCCAGGGAATGGAGCACAGCAAACAGTGCTTGTGTGATAAATACAGGCTGGCTTTGCTGAACATAAAAACGCAGTGCTGGCACGTTGAAAGGCTGAGGCCACACACATCACAAGAACAAACCCTGTCTGGAGGGCTGCCTTCATGATCCGTATGCTTTGGACAGTGCTGAGTTTCTCAGCCTTTGGCATTCTTCTTTGCATAGGCAGTCTCAAGTCTGTTGTTATTAGGTACCTTTGAGTTGAGTCCAACTCCTCACAACCCTATTTACAACAGACAAAACACTCCCTGACACTGCGCCATGCCTGGCACAGTACTTCTCTGCTGTTCATAGGGTTCTTGGTGGCTGATTGTATCAGGAGTGGACCGCCAGGTCCTTCTCCCACTTTTGAAGTGCTGGGGATGGAATTCAGGGCCTCAGAGAGCACAGAGCAACACTCTCCCAACTGAGCTAAACCCCAGCCCCAGTCTCAGGCCTGGGTCAGCTGAAATGCTTAATCTAATCATGCATCACAGCAGTGTGGCTGCCACCAGAAGAGATTACCACTGTGTTTGCAAATCTCTGAAAGTAATTAAAATCCCCCATATGGGAGCTAGGTGTAAACTATGAAAGGAAAGGTCCTGCAGAGTAAATTGCCAAAGACATCAAAAGCTTTAAACTAACACTTGGTGAGGAGAGTATATGCAGTCAGTTTCCTTCAAAGTACAGTGAAAGAGCTATTGCCAAGGGCCTCTCTGCACCACTACAGCAAAAAGTGCATCCCATGGGTCTCCAGCACCTCCAAGAGCCTTTGGGCCTAGTACAGTATCAAGTTGTATCATCAGTAGTACTTTTAAAACTTAAGTCAATGGCTGATACTTACTGCCCCTGCTTCAACACTTAGAAAGAGCATCTTTTGTAGGAGATTAAACCAACAGCATTTTATAAAAGGGAAACAGCAGAATATTTCTTAAAAGTATGGCCTTTAAAACCATTTTCACTGAAACTCCTGACAACATAGTAGTTAAAAATGTAGATTCCTAGAACCTTTAGAATTATTAAAACCGACTTTTAAAAATCACAACCCATACTGAGCCACACACTTGACATTAAGATTCAGTGTCTGTTTTGTGAAACATTCTATTTTCTCTTCTACTTTCCTCTATTTCATATTTTGAACTGCTGGTTTGGACCTGCGAGGTCCCCTCCTGGCTTGCATCCTTAAATGTACAAAGCACCAGCCTTCCTAGTCCAGCTGAGTTGGGAAGCAGCACTGAAATTGCACAATTGGCAGCAAATACCTCGGGCTTGGTGATGCAGAGGAATTTAGTAATTCTGCACCTTTCCCAAATTTGACAGGATCTACTTGGATGGCTTGCAGCCATCAGTTATAGACCTCACTGGAGCCACTGTCTTAGATCGGGGCAGGAAACACTACTTTCACAGGAAGGATCCAGCACCTCTCAGCCTTCCGTGGTAGGCAGATGGTGGAGCGAGCCGCACCTGCGTTGAGTGGAGCTCTGTCTGCCCCACACCCCCAGCCACATCCTCTGGGCAGAGGCTACCTGCACCTCTTCCCACCCACTCACAAAAACACCTGAAGGGGAAAATTACTTGAAAACATGCCAGCTGTGCTTTATCTTCACTACTCTAATTTCATAAATGCTTGGGACCCTGCAGCACCCATGGAAATCCTGCGTCTCTCTGTTCCCTTTCCCTCTTGTCCCCTGGACACTCCTCATCATCTCTCTTCTCCCCTAGGTCTAGCAGCCAGCTTCTCCTTTGGCCTCCCTCTCTTGCCTCCCTGACGGCCACTTACAATAATGCCCATCTTCAATGCTTGGTGCCTTGGCCTATGCCTTCAATCCTAGAGATTTGGAAGCTGAGGCAGGAACATCATGGGTACAAGTTCAGAGGCAGCCTGTGTAACTTAGGGAGACCCTGTCTCAAAATAACAAAAAATGAGGTGGGAAGGTGGGGGCTTCAGTAGTGAAGCCCTTGCCCAGCATGGGCAAGGCCCTGGGTCCAACCTCCTCAGTACTGCAAAATAACAACAATAATAATAATAGTACCCACCCTCCCAGGGGAGTATTTGTTTGGCCAAGCAACACAGGCTTTGAAAATACTTTTTCCAAGGAGAGAGGTGCTACACCAGTTCAGGAGCGGCTATCATTATCATTCTTCAGTAAAGTGCACGAGTTTTCCACCACCTCTTCCTTCAGTCTGACATTCTAAGGGAGGCATCTACTCAGGGCAGAAGTAGGTCTGGAAAAACAGTGGCAGAGTGGGGCTGGCGGGTGGCGGGCAGGCCTTCTAAGTTGCCATTGATACTGCAGGATTTTCTTGGTATGTCTCTCTGGTGGGCCTCTCCTAACCTCAACACCCTTCATTCAGTCTATCAAAAAACATTTACTGAGCATCTACTATGTGCAAAAAATTAACCTGGGTTTTTGAGCTGTAAATAAGATAAGGTCACTGGCCTCCTGTAACTTCCAATCTAATGAGAGAAAGACAATCAAATAAACAAGTGAACATATAATGTGAGAGGGTAATAGGTACTGAGAGACAAAAGTGTGTAACGTAAGAGGATCAAGGAAGACCTGGCTGTAGTCAAGGAAAGTCCCTCCCATAAGATGACAACTGTGCAGAGAGATGTGAAGGAAACAAGGAAACGAGAGTGAGTCATGTGGACCTGTGGGGAAAGCTCCATAGGCAAAAAAGAAAACAAAATAGTGTGTGCAAAGGCCCTGGAGAGAGAAGTCAGTGAACAAGAAACATGTAGGGTGGTCTGAATGGCTGCAGTTAAAGACAGTGTGTGTTGTGGAGGATTTGGCCATCCATCCTTAGGGCCACCCACCTAATGCCCCACTGATTGCTTAGGTCCTGAGTTTCCCTAGACTCAGTTCTAGGCCTACCCCTTAGGGACACCTACCAAGCTTCCTGTTCCCAAGTTCTCTTCCTCCAGGCACTCCCCTCAGCCCCACCCCAAGTCCCAGTGATGTGTCATTCCTTCACAGTTCACCAGTCCATCTAACAACAAAACAGCCACAAATGTCATAGGAAAGAAGGCCACATGTACATTAAAGCACAGCTTTCAAAAGATAAGAAATGTACCACTGTAGAGAGAAGACCAAAAGGAAGAAAGAAAAAAAGAAAGAAAGAAAAAGAGAAAGAGGAGAGAAAGAAAAGGAAAGTGAGAAAGAAAAAGAAAGAGAAGAAAGAACAAAAGAAAGATGAGAGAAAGAATGAAAAAGAAAGAAAGAAAGAAAGAAAGAAAGAGAGAGAGAGAGAGAGAGGAAGAAAACACCTAGCCTCTTAATTTGCTAGGATCCCCAGTTCTTTAAATCGTGGGATAATAATCCTTGAAACAACCTTGAGAAGCAGGTATGGAGGTGAGACCAAGGGAAAACCAGGGGCAGAGGAGGTCTTTAATAACAGCTGTGGCCAGTCTTTGCAGTCTCAGAGTGCATAGAAGTGGCTATGTCCCTCTAGTTCCCGAGATGCTCTCAAAGATTTGGCATTTGAATGCAAATTATTAATTACTTTTATTTTACTCAACTTAAAAAAAAATAAATAACTCAGAAATTCTTTCACCATCCCCATACCCAAGTCACTGGCAGCAGCACCAGGCCAAAGCTTCTGGCCCCAGAGGACACAATCCCCTTGTCTTAGGTTATCCAAAATGTTAACCATGACGAATTAGATCCACGTCAGTCCTGGCCAGCGATGGGAGGCCCATGGTCCGGAGTGTAGAGCACAAAATATGCTCAGTGCGTCTCTGGAGCTGTCCACAAGCCCTTAGAGCGCTGTCTGCGGGGGACCAGGCCCTGGATCCTTCAGTCAAATCAGGTCGTGCAGCCAACAACCCCTGCCCCAGCTGCCAACTTCAAAAGGCCCCGGGGCGGGAGAGGGTCAGCGGGAGAGGAGGCCCCGGCCACCGAGCCCCACGCGGTCTCCCACACAGGCGCCCGAGCACACACGCGCGCACACACACACGCACACGCACGCCGCCTCGCGCGCGCCCGAGGAACAGCACGGACTTCCCAATCCCAAACACACGCGCGCACCCCCAGGCCGGCTGAGTTCTCTATTTCCTCTTCCTCAAAGCGACTCGGGAAACCGCGGCCGCCCCTCTGCGCTCGAATAGCAGGGCCCCCGACGCTTCGCGGTCCCCCTCTGGGAAGGCGAGCCAGGTGCGTCCCCTCCCGCACGCCAGGATCTCCAGCCAAGCCCCAGCGGGGACCTCAGCGTGCCCCTGGGAGGAGACTATTTCCTACTGCCCCCAAGGGTCCCTAACCACCCCCTCGCGCCCCTCGGAGTCCCTCATCCTCGCACCCAGGGGCGCGCTCGCCGGGGGGGCATTCCCTCCCATCGGCGGCTGCCTGTGAACCCCCCTGACTCCGAGCCACCAGCCACGTCTCTAGCGCAGCTTCCCGGGTCTCTGGCCCCAAGGAATCTCGATCCCAAGGTCCCAACCCTTCCCTCCTTGGTCCCACACCCCCGCGCCAGCAGTGCAGCTGTCCCGCGGCCACCTTCAGCCAACCCAGGTCCACACGTCTCCGCGGGTGCCAGTGTCCCGGGCCCTGCGCGCTGTCCCTGGGCGCGGCACGGCGGCGCCCCCTCCCTTTGCCCCCCATCGCCACTCGGGACGCCCCCTCTGCCCACACTTCCCCAAGTGCCGAGACCCGGGACGCTCCCGCAGCCCTCACCCCTCCGATCGTGGCCAGCAACCCCCGCGCGCGCCGCCAGGCCCCCGGGGAGAAAACAAAAGTGTCTCCGCGGCGCCCGGAGTCCGCGTCCGCGCCGCAACCCCGGCCCCCTCCCCAGCAGCGCTGAGGTCAGCGTGTCCGGCGCCGCGCCAGCCAAGGAAACTTTACGAACCTGCCCGGGGTCGCAGGACCGCGAAGGCGGCGGTGGCGAGAGTTCCCAGCAATCCGAGCTCTGGCGACCCACGATCATTGAAGGGGGTACCAGAGGCGGTGTCGCCCAGCTGCGGGCCGCGGCCGTGGGGCTTGCTCAGCCTTTACCCAGTGCCCATCCTCTCCCGCTCCCGCTCGCCTGAACGCACGCACTTACACTCAGGATCGACCGGCTGCTGCGCCGCCGGCTGCCGCTGCTCTCACTTCCTCTTCCTTCCTCCTGCTGGCCAGAGACACATTTTGCATCTGCAAGGCATCCTGAGATCAGCCGCGAACTCTCCTCCCGAGCGGACGCTGCAGAGTTGCGGCCGTCACCCCCCGCACCTGCGCCCAGACACGCATGGTGGGCGCGTTCACCTCCCGCCAGCACGCTGTGGCCCGCTCCCCGCACTTTTTCTAGGAGGGGGTGTCCAAGACTTTTGGAAGTCCCTCTACTTAAAAAGAGGGAAATGTCACACACCATGCCCGCCTCAGATCTGCTATAAATAATATGTGTGCAGAGCATGACTTCTCTGATGAGCTCACACGTGGCGTTTTGCAGGCACTAATTAACTCTGTCACTCTCATAGCGCCACCTCCGGGAGGCCAAGAGTGAGTGGCATCTTTTTGAGTGCTTTCATTTTTGACAACTTGTTCAGGATTTTAAGGGGAGGGTTGGGGGGCTGTTTTAAAGCTACGTAAGAGGCCAGTGTGTTTGCTTTGTCCCTGTGCTTTGCCCTTGGGCAGCATGGTAAAAATAACAACGTTTGCTTCTCCATGGTCACCAATGTACTTACTGTAATCAAAACTACAAGATTTCTTTCAGTGAAGTCTGAAATTCCCTGATTTTGTATAGCTTTGAGTAAAGCAACATGTTCTACCCCGAATTTGGTACTTGGGATAAATTACTTAATTCATGCAATCTGCTTCAATTATTTTCAGAGCAGAAATCAAACCCAGTTAACTCCAAGCCTCACTGGCTGGAGGGAAATCACGGTTGTTGGAAGGTTCAGGAGAAACACCTGTCCTTTCCATATTGGGAAAACGCTGCCTTGGCTGTACTGGAAAAGCAGATAGTTGCTATGTATTCCTTCCTAGGGGGCAAAAGGAGGCAGGCTGGGAGGCTAGGAGGCATCAGGATGGAAGGTGAAAGGCAAAGCTCCTCTTTAAGATTCAGCCCCTTCAGGAGATTTAAAGTTTATCCTCGCCCTACCTTCTCCATTAGCAGGCAAGAGACACTAGCAGGCTCTTTAAATGTGGTTAGTCCTGGGATGCTCCTCAGGTGTAAAATAGGCACAGGATTTAGTACGAAAAACAGTGTAAAATAGCTTTGTTATTTTCATATTGATTACATCATTTCAATAAATGATAATACTACAGTTTGGATGTGGTAAGTCAATTGGGTTATTGTATCAGGTTAAGATATAAGTGCATAAATATACTTAACTCTTAATTGGTATCACAGGATCAAGATAAACCTCCTGGGTGGGTGCTGGTCATGGGGGACTGTAGTACTTATCTAAGTGCAAGCACATGTGCTGTGGGGTCCTATGTGACCCCAGAAGAACGATACTCATTTAGGGTTAAAAATAACGTGACCAGTTTCTTTTTACATGGTTTAATGTGGCTACTAGAAAATGTAAGATTACACATATGGCTTCTATTAGTGGTTCACACTGTGTTTCTAATGAACAGGGCTGATCTGACTCCCTGCTATAGGCATAACTCTAGGAGGCAGGAATGCCTGGGCCCAGATGGTTTTAGGCCAGAAACTTACAGTGGGGAGATTCCAGGAAAGGAAGGAAGGAAGGGACCTTTCCTATTTCCTCATGTATAAAACAACAATGGTATAATAATAACAATCAACAGGGCAACTGTGAAATGAGGCCATTTAATAAATATTCAGCAAGTGGAGAACTTGCTAAGGAGCAGATGAGATGTTTAGCGGTAAGCATAAATTTGACCTACAACTTTCTAGCTAAGGCTTCCAAAGACCTTAACTTTCATGGGGCATCATGAGCACTCAGTATATGGGAGATGTCATAATTGTCCTTTGTTCATGCAGCCCTTAGACAAACCCACTTCCTGTAACCTAGGGTCCCAGCTCTGCCTTGCACAGTCAATATGGAGTAAATCACATCTTTCTTCCAGGAGGTAACCTTTCAGATCTTTGGAGATAGGTTCCAAAGTCTAAACATTTTCTTCCGAGCGTTAAAATTCCTAGCCACTCTGACGCCTCTTCATGTGAAACAGTTTTAAATCCCTCTCATCTTCCCCTTCAAAACATCTGTTTCTAACCTTTAAAAACTGTTGTTGTGTTATAGATTTATCACCCAATTAGCTATTAATAAATGCAATACAGCCTGAGTTCTAGTCTTTTCTTTTTCTTTTTTAATCAACATCTCATTGTTAATCCAAGTGGAAGGTGAAGACTGGAAATTCTTTGCTATGTTACACTTAGCCATATCCGTTCTCATGGAGTTGGTCTTGGAACCCAAGCCCCTGGTCCACCTTCTCTAAGTCTCTTCGGATTCAATTCAGGCACCCAGTGCCTCCCTGTGTCCACATTAGGTTAAAAATACTGGAATGCCATCTGATATCCCACTAAGGGGCTGCTCCTAGGGGCCCCTGTGCCATGGGCAAGGAACAGTGTTCTTTAGTTCTCTGGTTTATTCAGTTACTAAAAACCCTCTTAGTCATGTGATCTCTGGATATGATTTTCCACAAAGACAGCTTAGAGAAATCCACTGGAAGCCAACAGTGACACAGTACTGTGGGTAGTGTGGTTTTGTCATGGACAAGGGCACCATCTCTGGACCTGGCTGGTGGGTATAAATCCTAGCATTGCCATATACCGGTTACCCTATGAGAATCACTCAACCTATGGGATGAAAACCACTCAACTGGTAGAATTGAGTGAGGACTAAATGAATTCATTCATGTAAAGTTCTTAGAACAGAACCTACTGTATAAAAGCACTCAAGAAATGTTAGCTTTGCTATTACTAGTATCTGTAACAGTCAGCTAATACCAACAGATTCCAGAAAAAAAGGGGGGGCACAATATCTGTTCCCTCTTTCCACATATCACCCTCTGCCCATAGTGGAGGGAAAGTGCTGGTATCATTGTGCTTTTTCAACTACTGGTTGAAAATGAATGGCACAGAGCTTGTGCCATTCAATCATCAGGTCATGTTTTAGTAGAGAGAAAGGCCAATGTCTGGTAGGAAACCACCTCCAAGTGAGGCCCTTCATTTGCACTTTCAGTAAACCCACCTGGGCAGGGCCTGAACTCTGTGCAGATGGGCCTGGCTTATGGACATCTCCAGTGGATAGGGAGGTGCACTCTAGAGCTCCTCTATAGGACCACCCACCTCAGTCTCAGGATCAGTAAGAGAAAAGAGGGCAGGGGAGGGGACAGATGGCTAGAGAAGGAAATGCAATGAAGCATCATGCTTTTGCAGCAGAGCTTTGCATTGTTGATGGATGGAGAGGTGTTCAGGGAATTTTTTCAGATTTACATACCCAGATCCTGTGTTTCCCAGATATTTATCCTTCCTTGTACGTTCAGAACTCCAAGATAGGAGGAATGAGTGGGTACTCATCCAAATGTAACCATGAAGCTCCCAAATGCAAAAATGGCATGTTGTATTTTTAATCGATGATGATTCATGTTGATCAATTCTTTTCTTTCCAAGTGCTCACAAATAGGCATTTATAACCCATTAAATTAAAAACACTTATTGGACTCCAAATGGATCCTGCGCATTTAATAATACATTTAGTAACTTGCTTCAGAATTCTGCCCTAAATCGATAATTGGTTTCCTGGATCTATAGCTTGATGCATCTATCCCTTTTCCTGTGTTGGAATCAGGGTCCCTCTGGTCTGCCTCCGATTTTCAACAACTTGAGAGCAGAGAGAGTGGCCTGAGCTCAAGGGTCCCCCTACAATGGAGATCACAAAGCTGGGCAGTAAGCAGACAGTTGTAATCCAAAGCCACCAGAGTCAGCCTTGGGACAAGCACAGAGGCAGAGAGAACTGCCGTGAAAGGGCACTCCTTCACTCTGTCGTTTGTTAATGCAGTATGCACAGAACACCTTAAATGTAACCATAAAGGTGACCTTAAAGGTGGAAGCCAGGTATCAGGAGTGAAAAGAGAAATATAACATGCATTTTCATTCTACCTAAGAAGGATGATTTTACCTGACCATAACAACAACAACAACAACATAATAATGACTAAGAGGTATAATAGCTGGGGACAGACATAAGCTTGCAGTTCCACATGGGAACAGAGATGTTGACCTCAAGTGCAAGTCAGGAAAAGACCCCACCCTCACCTCTGAATGAGCTGAGGACCTGAAGGGTGAGTGAGATGGGGGGAAGCGGGTCTCAAGCAGGGAAAGGAAGTAGGCTGGTAATAGAAGAGGGTTCTCAGCAGAAAAGCCCCTTTGTATGAACATCTAGAGAAATCAGCCTGGCACAGGGGTGCATGCCTGTAATCCCAGGGACTCTGGAGACTGTAATCCCAGGGACTCTGGAGACAGAGGCAGTTCCAGAATCACAAGTTTGAGGCCAGAGCTGTTCTATGACCCTGACTCAGGGTGCAGCTCAGTGGTAGAGCGTTTGCAAATTATTCACCCCCTCCAGTGCTGAGTTCTACCCCCTCCAGTGCTGCAAGACACACACACACACACACACACACACACACACACACACAGAGAGAGAGAGAGAGAGAGAGAGAGAGAGAGAATTTTCATAGTGTGGGAGGTACCTTAAAGTCAATGTGGCTAAAGTGTGAGAGTATCAAAATTAGATTAATAAGAATGGGAAATAAACTTGGGAAACACTTGAGAGTCATTTCACAAAATTTGTTTCTATCAAGGATAATGGAAAGACACTGAGAAGCTTTCTTTTTTCGCTTTGCTTTATTTTGCTTTCCACAGAAATGTTTTAAGCAAGAGATTCTCATGGTCTCCTGTGTTTCAAAGCCTATCCTACTAAACAGAGAACAGACTAGAGGGGAGAAAAAATATGCATTTGGGAAGAATGAGGACTTACTCAATATTGTGCCACCAAAACTAGATCCCATAGACCGAGTGGCTTCAACAGCAGAAATTTTTCTTCTCACAATTCAAGAGGCTGGAAGTCTGAGATCAGTTGCCCCTCTGGTTGATTCTGGGGGGCGTTGGCCTCTTGGCTTGCAGGCTGCCATCTTCTGTCTGTGTCCTCAGCTGGTAGGGAGAGAGAGGTTGGAGAGAAGGGAAGAGAGAACCTAAGGGCTCCAATCACATGACTTCATCTAAGTCTGATTACCTCCTAATAGCCCCATCTCCAACCACCATAACACTGAATGTTAGGGCTGCAACATAGGATTTGGAAAGAACAGAAACCTTCTGTCCATAACTATAGGAAGCTGTTGTAGTAAGGTAAGGTCAGAAAAGAGAGAAAACAAAGTCATGCATTAACCGAGGAGCTGGGAAAATGAATGTAATATAGGAGACAGAGAACAAAGAGAACTCGTGTTCATCCTGGTTGGAGAGGCTTACAAATAAACAATTTGCTTTTATCTTTCTGCACTGGCCCTACTAAACAGTAAACTCGATAGGTCCTCTTGCAGCCTGGAATTCAACATATTACCACCTACATTGTTACCCCAAGTCAAGGATGGGCCCAAGAAACGAAAGAGGTGCTGCCATTCTTGTTTGATGCCTGCTCATTTTTGTGACACCATTACCTCCAAGTTCATCTCCAACTGACTTCATTTCTTAGTCATTACATTCCTATCCATTAGTTTAGGACATCTGTCCCCAAACATAAAATGTATCCATCCTCTGCACTAGCTCTAACCCCTTTGTTCCAGTCACCAAACTCTATTTTTTAAAAAAGTATATCTATATGGGCTTCTAGCTCACTTGTTAACCTAGTGTGTTTTCCTGTAGAGTTTTGTTTGGTAGATTCATCAAGCCTTCTTAGAATTTTATCCTTTGCTTACCATCCATTGTTCAAAGACCAATGGCCAAGGAAATACTATTGATGAGTAATTCAAAGACTCCTTGTAACTTTATAATAAATACTGAAAAAATAATTGACGTGCCAGTTTCATCAGAAGAAAATCTGCAGAAGATTTTAATGGCCATGCATTAGAGTTTATAGATATGGAAATTCCATCTCTACTTCTTATAGCCATGTGATCTTGGATAAATTATTGTATTTTTCTCAGAGCTGATAAAATGGGGATGTTGGGATAATCATACTTCTCTCAAACAGTGCCAAGTATATATTAAGTGCTTAATAAATGGAGTCAGTATGAAAATGTTAACCCTTATCACGCAACCCCATGTGATAGGTTAAAATATAAATATTTCTTACTTAATATGTCTATTGTGAAATAAAACATATAAAATAGTAAATGAAAAGTGAAAATGTTTCCACACTTACCTCCAGCTCTAGCTTCTAGTAATCAACATACTTAATCATTTCTGTTTTGAGTTCTTTTGGCAATTAATGTTATGGTTCTAATTGTTTATACGTTTATTTTATCAACTTCAAATAGTATCTATTGCCTCCCTTCTATGAAGGATTTTTAAAATTTTTGTTTCTAATCCCTCTTTTCAAATTCTTCTATTTTTTAATTACATCATGTTTTGTTTATTGATGGATTTTCTATCACATGGGTCTTCTGATGTCATTTAAGTGACTTGACTTTTCTCTCATTTTTCTATCTCATTAAGTTTTTTACTGCCTTCTGATAATATCCCCTGGCTATTTCAGTTCACTAATTCAGTCTTTAGATTTGTCCTTTCTTTCTATTTATATAATTTAGCTTTATTTTTTATGATGATGATTGTAATATTTTTTTCAATTCTCAAACTGATACTGTTTCATAATTACCTATGTTGGGTGCTGTGTGTACCACCCAGATCAAGGTGCTGTGGTCCAGTCACTTCCTCCAACCCCCAGGCCAGGCTGCTGAGAATATTGACTATTGAAGGCTTATACCCTAGTACAGCTCCAAGGCTCCCAGAGACAAGCAAGGGCCTTGGCAGTGACTGCATTGCAGCTCAAATCCTTCCTCTGCCCAATCCTACTTCCTCCCCTGCTTCTCAGGTATGGCTTTCAAAGACACTCCAAAGTCAATCTTCATTGTTTCAGAGTCTGTTTCCTGGAAAACCTGACCTAAGAAATTAGCTGCTCTTGTTTTATGAATATGACATATTTTTCTTATTGCTGCAAAAATGTTAATGATATTGCTTCCAAATTTTTCTTTTATTTGCCTTGTTAACTCTACTGCCTTAGGTCATAGCTACTCACCTTAAGTCTGATCACATCTTGGTTGTGTGCTTAATTTTGTATATGTGAATCTCTCAACACTTGCCAATATTGACTCTTGTTTTCTGTTGCTGGCAATTGTGACTCTCTCTCATTCTTTTCTTCCTTCCCTCTGTCCTTCTTTTCTTCCTTCCCACTTCCCTCCCTTATTTTCTTTCTTTCCTTTTCTAGTGTAGCTATAGAATCTTATTTTTGTATCTTTTCATTCATGTCAGGGTATCTAGGACTAAAGGAAGGATATTGCTGTTGTTTAGATGCATGGAACAAGGACCCTATTTTTTTACATACTACTACCTTTACAATTGCAATGTTTATTATATTTGCATTGTGTTGCTTCTGTGTTGATAGTATAATTAAAATTTTTTATAGTTTATCTGTAGATTGATTCTAAAAATTGGAAAAAAACAGAATTTATAGCATAAAAATATTATACAATATTATTTATTGTAGACCCAAAAAGCATGGCTGTACCTGAAGAGAAGGAATCCGAACCTTTCTCGTTGAACCTGCCACCTTTGAAGAAAAATGCATCAAGAGTGGAAGTCAAACTGATTCTTTCTTCTAACATTTAGTCAGTAGCCTCAAACTTTTGTCTATTTCAATATGCTTCATCCCATGACTTTCTTTGAAAACCCTTCTTGAAGTTTTAAATTGCTGAAACATACAAATGTCTTCTGTGTTCTTAAAAAATGGGATTGACTTCATTCTGGAAATAAAGGGCTCCATGAAGTCTCTGGTTTTCTGTTCTAGTTTGGCCCACTTCTTCAGTTTGCCTAGGACTTCTTTTTATTACACTTGAGGTCTTCAATGCCTTGTCTTCTGCCATCTAAGATGCCTTTCTTCCCTACAGTACATAACCAAATCCTTAGTTTTTCAGAAAGTACAAACCAGAGGAGGCCAACTCTCCTGAGAATGTGCATTTGTGAAAACATCTTTGTTTTGCAGGTACATTTGATTGGTACTTTATTTAGTTACAGGATCTTAAGTCGCAAAGTCATTTCCATCAGAATTATTGGAAACATTGCTTCCTGTCTTCAAGCTGTTGAGAAATTCTTAGATAAAACTGATCCTTCCTGGTTCATTTCATGTGCATGTGTGTCAATGTATGTGCTTATTTTTATTTGTGGAAGCATTTCAGAATCTTCCCTTTATCCTTGGCATTGTGAACTGTTATCAGGACAGAAATGACCGTATTTTTTCTTTGTTTCCACTTGACACTACACAGGCCTTTTCAATCTAAGCCTATGTCTTTTTTCAGCCTGCAGAAAGAATTTTTTTCTTGATTTTCCTTTACTTTACCCCATTTTATATATTCTTATTCTTGGAAATTCTATTTAAATCACTGTGGACTTTCTAAACCAAGACTCTATGTCTCCTATTTTTCTTCTCTTTTTTGTTCTGTGTTCTAAATGTTGTTGGCTTTATCCTTTGACCCTTGTTTTGAATTCTTTTAGTATGAACCTGCATGTGTTTTTGTTGTTGTTGTTGTTGCCTGCAGTGGTACCACCCTGTTATTGGATCCTGTCAGATCTCAGAAGCTAAGGAGGGGTGGGCCTAGGTTAGTACTTGGGTGGGAGACCACCTGGGAACACCAGGTGCTGTAGGCTTGGGAGAAGGACCTGGCAGCCCACTCTCAAAAAAATACAATTACCCATTGACAACCCTTTGAATAGCAGAGAAGCACTGACATAGTGCTGGGCATGACAGTGTGGGAGAGTGTTTTATCTGTTGTTCATAGGGTCACTATGCGTGAGACCCAACTAGATGGCACCTAACAACAACAGCATGTTATAGTATTTTTGATTGTTCCTTTTTTCATAGCAGCCCATTATTCTCTTAAGGATATATTATCTTATTAAGTTTCTGCTGAAATTTTAATTAAAAGTTGCAGGAAGTTTTTGTTGTTGTTTTTTTTTAAATTTTTTTTTCTCTGAAGTCATCTATTAAATGTAGATCCATTTTCTTTGGTTTATTAGCTTTGATTCTTATCTTTGGCTCTGATGGCTTTTTTGATAGTCCAGTGATCCTAGATCATTAGTTTTTATGATCTAACATTTTTATCTGTGAACACAAGTGGTGTCTGTGTGGGTGTTTTCAGTTGTTACAAAAGTCATTTTCCCCAGCAGATCTCGCTCACTCGCTCACTCGCAGTGTGAGGACCACCTGTGAACCCTGTGGAACTCTGTGGATGAGGGATATATCTTGAGGGTGTCCACATACAAAACCGGCAGGCATGTTCCCACCCCCAGCTCCCTGCTCCCAGTCTCAGGGATGTCAATAGGAAACCTGGAGCCCCAGTCTTTCCTAAGTAAATATTTCCTTTCCTCCAGACAGCAGCTCTGCTTTTGTAACTGAGTGGTAAACAGTGCCACTGCTAGTTGCCTCCTAAATGTAGAAGGACCCCCTGGCAAAGCACTTTTGTACCTGTCCCTGTTGCTGTCTTCTTGGACGCTTACTCCATGCCTAACCCCAGCACCTACAGGCTCTGAGATTGTAGCCACAGACAGATCTGACCTGCCCCTTTATAGACGCCTTCTGTGTCTCTTTAGAGTAACACGTCCCTCCACTGTGGTAACCAGTCACTGTGATCCTATCTGCAGTCTGTATTCCTAAGTCCGTGGAAGTTGATGAGTGCAGCCTTCCATTTCTGTCCTCCCTGCGGTTTCTTGTGGCTCCTCTTTGGAATCCTTTTACTGCTATTTCAATGGGATTTTGGAAGAAGATGAGAAAACACAATGATCTGGTCACCATCATCAATCCAAACTTCCCTGAATTTTCTGAATCTCTTCAATGGAATTCAGTGCCCACCTGCTATGTTGACTGAGCCAGTCTCAGTTGACTGGCCAGGCTCATCTCTCTCTCTCCATGATTACACAAGTGAACTGGACCCTCAAAGAAGGCTGTTTTTGGCTCCATTGTGATAGAGCCTCCATGTTGAGGGCAGACAGCTCTGCTGGTGTCACCTGCTCGGCCACATGCCTCTAGGGGATCTCACTGGCCGTGGTTTCCAAAGCCCTGGTACCCAGTCCTCAGTCCCAGTGCTCTGGCCTCCAAGGAGCCCATGCTCCTCTTCCTTAAAGGAAGAAAAGCTCACCTGGAGTCTCAAAAATGTTAATGTCATGAAGATCTTAAAAAGAAGAAAAGGCAGTAAGAAAAAAATAGAGACTGTTCAGGACTAAGAGAATGAGATGAGTCACACATAAATAATGCAACAAGGAAGTCTTAATTAGATCCTGGTTTACGGGGTGCATATTGTACTTGTAACATATGCAAATATATTATCAGGTAAATTGGAGAAATTTAAATATTCACTAGATAGTGGATGATGTTACGGAATTATTCTCAGGTATACAAATAATATTTATTCATCAAGAGTATTCTGATATAAATAAATAATTCACATTTGGCAAAATTGTAACAATTATTGAACCCAGGAGGAGGGAATACAGGAATTCAAAGTTCATTTTTCTTTTGACTTTTCTATGTGTTTAAATTTGAATGTTTGAATATCTCCATGTTCAATGCAGCGCTTTTCACAATAGCAAAGATATGGAATCAGCCAAAGTGCCCTTCAACAGAAGAATGGATAAAAAAACTATGGTATATATACACAATGGAATACTATTCAGCAATCAAGAAAAATGAAATAGGGTCATTCGCAGCAAAATGGATGGAATTAGAGAAAATTATTTTAAGTGAATGAACACGAGCTCAGAAAGAGAAACAACACATGTTCTCACTCATATGAGAGAGCTGACTCAAAATTACAAGAAGGAAAAATCCTACTC